>CBVK0101039426.1:0-13440 GCA_900067695.1 Picea abies | reverse complement strand
CCCATTACATAAACCCTAAAACCCAAAAATCTTGCAAAAGGGGGCGAGATCCCACGATCTCCGCTTTGCCTGGGCACTCCGCCTTCGACCAGCTTGTCGAAGTCCCAAAAATGGTCAAACACAACCAAGGTTCTCCAAAACTTGGCCGAGGGACAACAAAGCTACATCCCAAAATTCACCACAAACCAAGCAACATGCAGATTGTGAAAGAGCCTGTGAAGAAGGAGGCTCCTTCAACCAATGTAAAAGCATGATTAGAGGAAGAAAGTGCTTGGTACCGGTTGGGTAAGCAATTGATGATATTTCTTCAAACTATAATTCTGTTGTTTTCTAAGTTTCCAATTTACATGGGGACATATATCCTCCTTAATGAAGAAAATGGTGATTTTTTTTTTTTTGTCTCGACTTTTGGAACTATTAATGAAGAAAATGGTGATTTTTTTTTTTTGTCTCGACTTTTGGAACTAACTATGCCAGATCGAAGAGCTCGTCGAGACGATTCTGAAGATGCTTGAATCATGTGAGTCTGGATGGAAAAATTTTGCATGTTTGGAACATAAGGCAATTTATCCAAAGAAACCAAGCAAATCCCCAAAGAAAGGTAACATGAGGCCAACAAAACAAGTGAATGCAATGTAGGCAGATCGAGCTATCAAGCGAAGTGGCCATCCTAGAGTTAAGTGCCATTTATTGACCAGAACAATTTCAATCATATCAAATACTGGCAGAGCATATATTTGATAACTTCCAATGACATGGACAACCACCACAAGATTTTCCATTGAAATAAGCCATCTGGGCTTGCCGAGTGTGATAAGCACATTGTCTTTGACGGTTTTTCCAAAGGCCCAAATAACCAACTAATGCAACAGGAAAGTAACAGGTAGGAGCTACTATATATGCCACAACTACACCCCTCCACATTGGGATCTTCGATGGATTGTTAGGAGTCGTAGGAATGGTAGCTTGAATTTCCAGAACCACGTTGTGTCTAGCATATGCAACTGCGATCTGTTGAACACACCAAAGACATGGTTAGATATGGTGGTATCCCTATAATCATAGGATACATCAGGTTCATGACCATTATGAGTAGAATCTCCCCAAGCAATAGTGGAATCACTTAGAGACATAACCGCGATGTCCAATATGGTGAGGGAATTATTGCCACATATTCCTGAGGAAATTATCATTCAAGACTTGCGACAGACTAATTCCATTTCTATGACAGTGAAAAATCTCCTTTAAATTTGGAATTTTTTTTTGATACAAGTATGAAGACTGCACTCTCAGCAGCCAATTTAATTCTACATTAGCCTTCCAAACATCAATGTTGAAATTTTTGGAGATACTGTACATTTGTGACTGTACATAGACTACTGAGGATTTACTTCCAGAATCCTATGCACAATCCTGTTGAGAAATCAACATGGATGCTCTGCTTCTTCCCACTCAATGTGGCATGAAAGTTGATCCACTAGAAGAGATGAGAATGCAGTCGATATCGCCACATGAGGTGCCCTGCGGCTATATGTCCACCACAACCAGCGTTTTGTGAACTGGAGCGGAAGCGCAGGTGGAAATCCCTTTGAAGTGTTTGGAAAAGGTTTCAAAAGTTCAGGAAAACATTTTGATTGTGGCAGTCATGATTTACAGTTGGCATTCGGTGAAACAAATTTCACTTTTGGTTATACAGATTGCAAAATCACGAAAGTCGGGTTTTGATTCGCCGAAGGGCCCGAATTTTTGCATGAAAAGAGCGATTTCTCTGTCATAGCGGAGAATCGTTGAAATCTGATTACCATGATAATTATAGCGCATTCTTGCAGTGAAGATCGACGTATTAAGATTGGTTTAGATTGCATTTATATCCTCGTGAACTGTGTCGATGACTCGAGTTTATACGTGGCCAAAAATTGCACAAAAAATATTTTATGCCAAGGTTTGTACAACAAACATGTTTCCACTGCATTGAAAAAAGGAAAGTTTATTGAATACAGACGTGCTTGTCTATATCACCAACGACATACCAGATCCTTGTATTGGAAATTGCGTTTGTAATATTTGCTTGCTTGAGAAGATAACCTGCAGAGGAAGACATTCATTGTGAGAAGCGTGTATGAAAGAGTCAATTGATAACTTCTGGAAACTTATTTTTCTATCAGCAGATTAAAAAAAACTCTATACATTGATATTTTTGCAGTACGAGATTCGACTCGAAATTTTGGTTGCCAATCTCAGTGCAGATCAAACTTCGAGTAGTTCGAAGTGGAGATCAGATTCTCACTAGAATGGAGATGAGGGTCTACGATTCCTTTGGATGTCAACATGTGTGGTTACTATTTTTATTCCATGTTGTTTAGCTCAAGGTTCAACATCGATGTTAGTGCATAGTTGATCAAGCTCGTTAGCATCGTTGTTGGCATTGATTTCCACTAAAGACGAGTATCCTGATAGTGCATAGGTTTGAAGGTACTGTACGTATTCTCCCTCCGACATCAGTCTAATGAAAAAGCGAAGTTGGAGGACAGTGATACCATACAGATGAGGAAAACATATAGTTTCTTCGTAGGCCATGATAGAGAAGAAGGAGGCCAGGATTGGAGCATGTTGCCTCATATGGAAAATAATTTTTGTTTCTTTTCCTACGTTGATGAGCGAAATTTTGTCCATGCCAAGTGATGCACTATTCCAGGAAGTTCGATATCAAAATATTGATCGAAATCTAGTATTACAAATTGGTTGTGAGGAGGCCAAAATTTTTTCATGTGAACGTCGAGAAGGCGCCATGATTATACTTGGTACAATCTCAGGGCCAAGTTGTCAAATTTCGACATTTCCTGGGAGGAAAATGGAGTCATTGTTTGGTCACTGGGTGTGATTGTGGAAGGTTGTATGTATCAACAATCTCTTTCCACACTTACAGGAAATAGTTTCATTTCTTTTACCTCTTCTTAATGATAAGCTTCCTTTAGTATGGAGAATCACATGCTGGACCCTTCCTCGCTACAACAAATGGATTGTTTAGAATGTCAGACATCTAGAAGGGCATGATCAATTTGAAAAGGTGTGTACTGGTCTCTTTCGACGAATTTTAGACAGTGACAAGAGAGTTCAAGAGGTTGCTTGTTCATCCTTTACAAATCTTGAACAGGAGGTTGCAGAAGAGTTGGAACCTTGGTCAAAGCTTGATTTGCGGAACCTTTTTGTGTGCCTTTGATAATATGATTTTCAAGGAAAAACACACATTAATATTATGGCGAACATTATATTTCACATTGCACATGAGATATGTCACAGTCGGGATCTCCTTGGTGAGAACGTACAACAGTTTGTTACAGGCTACAGTGGTGTGAAGACTTGACAGTTTGCTCGAAGATAATTCTATACTTTGGTTTTGAAACCTAATGTATTTTTTCCATATGTGTTTGGATTGGCATAAAGGGGAATTTTGTAAATTTTTCCTAAAAGTCCTAAAAGTCCATGTTGGACAATCATTATAAAACTTGCCATAGTTGGCCAAGTGGGGCACTTAATATATATTATTACTTTGTAAAGGTTTATGTAGCCACTCTTGAGTGAGGAAGAGTGAGAGGCATTTTGATTATGCCTAAAGTCTTGTATTCTCAGTTGATTAAGGCATTTAGCCTAAGCCATTTTGGCAATCTCTATAAAACTTGTTTATGAGTGTTTTATAAACTCATGGAAATAATGTTCTTGATGTAAAATTGTTATGAAGCATTGTAATGGATTTTTAGCCACTCTTGAGTGAGGGGAGTGAGAGGCGTTATTTTTCACCTTAAGCCTTAAGTGGCTTCATTTTGTAATCATCATTGTAAAAAGTTGATTGAGGCATTTTGCCTACACCATTTTGGAGATTCATTGTAAACTTGACCAAGAGTGTAGTTATAAAATCTTGGCAAGTAAGGATACTCCAATGATTAAAGTGCAGACATCCTCAGTTACAGTTTGCAAATTTATGCAGATGTGGGCTTCGAAATTTCATCTCCGAAGAACAAGAGGTGAAGGAGACAAGGAATGTGCCTTTCAGAATATTTTCTTGGTAGCAATTGAAAGTGTGTGAGTTACATTCCGATTCTAAAGTACAGGGAATGAAGACATTTGCATGGAGTTGATGATGGATTGCAGGTCAAAGTTGATACTTTTGGAGGTCCAAAAGTTTTTCTCCGTGGGGAGGTGTGATCCAAGAGGATCTTCACAGTCAACACATTTTTAATTGGCTTCAAATACTGCCAACATTGTCTAGTCAACAAAGAGCTCACACTGGGCTTTCCGATGAATTTCGAATGAAGTCAATTGGACTTCACATGCTAGATATATGCCTTGTTGATATTTAGGGGCAAAATGACATTTGTAAAATGTTTAATACATGAGAAAGGGTTCTCATAATTATGTATTTTCATTATTTAAAAGGGATTATTTGGTGTAAAGCCATGCTGGATTTCAATCCCTAGTCTCAGGGAGAGTCCTAAGAAGAGTTGAGATCTTCATGGATGGTTGAGAGATATTCTCAAACCAATCCCTTGAGATATGCCAAGATCCTAATTTAGGGGATCTTGAGAGATATTATCTCCATGAAAATCTTGATGTGGTTGAGATGGAGATGTTATATAAACCCTTCTTGGAGGTCAAGAAGAGAAGGAGAGAAAGAAAATATCTCGTGGAAAGCTTATTGATAGCTTATTGATTTAGAGGATGTCTTTGTAAAGGAGAAGCATGTTGTAGGCTTGTTTGTGTAGCCCTTTTGAAGCATAAGCAATAAAGCAGATTCATGGGATTCATGAATCTGGAGACACAACCAGGGTGTCTGGAGAACTCCGTTATCATATTGTTTTCAATGTTGTATGTGTGATTTTGATGCATTCTCACTTGGTTAAGTAGAGTTTTATTTATAAACATACACAACAGTTTGACAATTTTATGTGTTTATCTCCTTAATGAAGCATGGTTAATTAATCAAATTTCAATGAAGCATGGTTAATTAATCAAATTTCCCTTATTCACATGCAATTTTGTCAGTAAAAGATCTTATTTGGAAGATTTGGATGTAGGAATATTCTCACCAAGTTTTCAGATCACTACTAGAAGAATCAGCTACAAAATTTTGAATATATAATGTAAAATCTTCACAACAGTGCTAAAAAAGACACTCAGGTAGAATTTTTTTTTTACAATGATTATTGAATGCTATGTGAAACTCTTTCAATGAAGTTATGGTAGAAGGAGAAAGGGACTATCTGCACTCTTAGCTTGCAGATCTCTCTCTTTCTCTCTCTCTTTCTCTCCCCTCCATGCACACCCAGTTGTAGGGTTGATCTTCGCACCCAACTGAAGATCTTACAACACAAACTACTCTCTCAACAATAACAACAATCATCCATCATAACATAATCGAACCCATCCCAGGTCCTTTTGACCTTTATTTATACATTACAATGACTCTCGAACAATATTGGGCCTAAACCTAGGTGTCAAAACCCTAGGTGTCTAAAACCCTAGGTCAACTTGACCTGCGTTTTTAGGGCTTCACTAGCCTGTCTTTCCTTATTTCCTGCGAGGTTCTCTTGCATCCATTGGTGGATTTTTCTTCTTGCTGAGTTGTCCATGATCCATCTTCCTTGCTGATCTGTCTTCCTCAATCTCCTTGTCCAACGACTTGCTTTTTCTTACTTCGCTTCATCTTTTCTGCACTTTTGGCCACTTCGACCTAATCTCGGTCAACTTGTCTTCCGCGCAGTTCGCACTTCACACATCTTCCTTAACCTTTGCTTTCTTCCATGACCAAGGGCCAACAAGCCCCTAACACTCACATGTGACTCGTCCTATGGCACTTCAGGCCTGAACCTTTTGTTTTGCTTCGACTTAAGACTGCGCGAGGAATCCTGTGCTTTGTTCTCTGTCCCTCCCTTCCTTGTGTAGACTGTATTTTCTATGTATGGTACCTAGTTTCAACTGCACATGGTACCTAGACCCTTCTTCTCATGCTTCTACTGAGAGTTGCGAGGCAAATGGTTGTCATAGTATAATTTCAACCGGCTCTGATTCATTAAACCTTCCGTCCACTCTCCATTCAGTGTCTTCAATTGCACAGCTCCTCCTTCTGTAGCATATGCAACCTCAAATGGCCCAAGCTAATGTGTTCTGAACTTCCCTGGATGCTTCATGAACTTGCTGTCATATACCAATACCATATCTCCTTGCTTAAAGGCTTTGTTCTTCATATGTCTGTCATGGTAGGCCTTTTCTCCTTCCTTCTGTACCTGCTAATGAAATCCTCCAATAGATAAGTCTTCTTCTAGTTATACCAACTGCACGAGCCTCTCTTGAACAACTACAGTGTCATCCATATCTATGAATGCTGCAATTCTGAGACTAGGAACCAAATATTCCATAGGGACAACTTCTTCTAGACCATAAACCAACTTAAAGGGAGCCTGCATTGTTAGCTTCTTGCAAGTAGTTCTATAGGCCCATAACACTGTTGGTACTCTCAAATCCCAATTGTCCTTGTTCACACTGAAAATCTTCGTCAGCGCTGTCTCCAAGATCTTGTTGAAATCTTCGACCATCCCATTCACTTGTGGATGGTAGGAAGAAATATTTTGATGGTGGACTTCAAATTCCTGAGTCAAAGATTCGATAGTCTTATTAATAAAGTGTGTTGCTTGATCGCTCATCAGGATCTTCGGGCATCCAAACCTGGTTATGATATCATCAAATATAAATTGCGCAACTATATTTGAACTAGAGTCCTTAAATGCTCTTGCTTCTACCCATTTGGTCAAATATTCTGTCGCAATGATGATGTATCTAGCTCCTGTGTGCTTTCCTAGTGGATTAATAGGTCCCACGAAATCAATGGCCCATTTCTCAAATGCCTATAAGGTCATATGTGGTGCTAAGGGTATCTCATCTCTTCTGGAAGGTTTCCCAACTCTTTGGCATACATCGCAGGCTCTGTAGTATTGTTTAGCATCCTTATGTAAAGTAGGCCACCAGAGGCCAACTCTAAGAACCTTATGCGTTGTTGCTTTCCCTGCATAGTGTCCTCCTACGATGCCTTCATGTGCTTCTGCCAGAATCAGTGGCCTCTTTGCCTCCATAACACATCTCCTCAGGATCTCATCAGGTCCCATCTTGTATAGCTATCCAACTATAAGTGAAAAATTTGCAGCGCGAACTACCAACTGTTTCTTTTGAATGATTGTATATTCGCGAGGTGCCATTCCTGTTGATAGGAACTAGACTATCTCGGTGAAGTGATCATCAACCCTTCTGATGGCCAACAACTGTGCATCTGGTAGTGTATCCTCCAAACTAATAGGTTCCTCTCCATGCTCCAACCTAGACAAGAGGTTAGGTCCCTTTTTCATTCTCCCTGGCTTGACTACTATTTAAAAATCATATTCCTGGAATAGCAGTAACCATCTGCATATACTTCCCTCCAACATTGGCTTGTTGACTAGGTATTTCAATGCAGAGTGATAAATGAACATATTAAAACGTCCTCCCAACAAGTAGTGTCGAAACTTCTGCAGTGCGTACACCATGGATAAACCTTCTCTCTCAGTGGTAGTGTAGTTTATCTCAGCTGTAGATAGATTCCTGCTAGCAAAGGATAACAGATGGTCAACATATCTTGCTCTTGGTTGTGCTAACACTTCTCCTAGTGCAATAGATGAAGCATCGACATGGATGTGAAATTCCTTGCTTCAATATGGGAAAACCAGAATAGGCGCAGTAACCGTTTTCTATTTTAGTGTGTCAAAGCTCTGCCGACATTCTGCTGTCCATTGAAACTGACAATCTTTCTTTAATAACTTCTCCATAGGTGCTGTAATCTGTGCATAGCCCTTAATGAAATTTTTGTAGTATCTAGTATGTCCCAACGCAGTGCACAATTGTCTGACTGAGGTAGGGGGGGTAGATCAACAATAATGGCAATCTTGGATGGATCTACTAGCAACCCCTAATTACACACAATATTCCCTAGCAGAACTCCAAAGGGTGAAAAGAAGTTGCACTTCTTCAGGTTTAGGTCAACTTGACATTGCCTGCACTTATCCAACATTAGTCTTAAACATTCAATATGATTTTGTAATAAGCTAAAAATAGTTCAATCATCAAAATATGCTTCCAAAAATTTATGTAAAAACTCCTTGAATGCTTTGACCACCACCCTAGAAAAGATTGCTGGTGCATTCTTCAATCCAAAAGGAATCACTGTGTACTGGTAGGATCCCCTTTCTGTTGCAAATGTGGTCTTGTGGCGGTCTTCCTTGGCAATCCTGATCTGGTGATAACCTGAAAATCCATCTGTGAAGGAGTATACTTCCTGACCTCCTACATTATCTAACACTTCGTCTGTAAACGGTGTAGGGAATGGGTCATGAAAACATGCATCATTCAAATTCTCGAGATCTACACAGATCCTGATCTCTCCTATCTTCTTATCTTGTACCACCATAGGGCTAATCCATTTTGAATCTTCCACAGGTTCTATGATTCCTGTTTCCAACATCCTATCTAGTTCAATCTTCACTTTCTGCTTATATTTGGGATTCAATCTGTAGGGTCTCTTCTTAACTGGCCTGGCATCTGGCTTCAAGGGGATCTTCATATCTCCCATGGGCCCTTTTATGCCCTTCATATCAGTGAACTTGGTTGGGAACAAGTCCCGATATTCATGCAGTAGTTCTGTGATCTTATCAATGGTGGCATCATCCCATTAATCTCCAACATTAGCAAGATTAGGTGCTTGCTTTGTTCCAATATTAACTTTATTGATTTTGATCGGCTGTCCAATGAAAGGTAGTTCGAATCTCGGTCCTTCTACATCTCTCTGTCCTTCTGTTTCTGCGATGTTCACATTCCTAGGATCATCATCTTCATCATCATTGATATTGTAACATCCTTGCATTTTCTGAAGAGGTTCAGTCCATTCATCCCCTTCTTGCTCAATAGGGAGGTTAGGTGCCTCCTCAAAGACTTTATGTCTTACAACTTGTAGAGCTTGATCTACTGAAGGGTACTGGATTTTAAATGAAAATGTAGCTACAAATTTTTGAGTCATACCATACCAATCTGAAGTGGTGAGTCATAATTCTGCTTGAAGATACCAATTGATAGGCATTGTGTCCAGGGTGTTGATGAACTTATGCACCCACTGTTGTTGAGGAACGCTGCTCTAGGCCTCCTCACAACCTCGCACATGGTCCTTCAAACATATTTGACCTGTGTATTGAACTTCACATTCTTCTACTTGTTTTGAAAAACACATTGCCATCAAAGTGCGACATTGCATCCAGTTCACGATGTTCTTTTTATGTGTCCCCCACCATCTTGCTGGAGTTGCTTTCAAAGCCTCATCTAATGCCAACAATCTCTTTTGTACTGGTACAATTTCTTCAAAATCTGATAAGAATGTTTCTAAATGATTTAAACCATCAAAGATGGGCAGAGTGCTTACTTCTGTGCCAATCCAACGAACTTCCTTGGTCAATCTATCACACCTCTGTGCATAGACTTCATACATTTTTTTCTGCCAATTCTCTAGTGCTTCTTCTAAGTCCGATGAGCATGCGCTGTCACTTTGCTAGATTAAATTCCCATCTGTTGTAGGGTTAATGTAATCTTGCTATCTCGCTGTCAATTTATATATATTCTCTAGCTCATATGTGCAGTCTTCTTCTCTGATGGGTTCTGTGTATCTTCGAACTTCATCAGGATCCAGAGGTGCAATGACCCTAAGGCCATCACCTTCCAATGCCATTTTTATTTTCGTTAAGTCAACAACAGTGGAATTGTTGAAAGCCCAATCAATGCCTAGCAACACAGGATAAGGACAACTATCATCAACTATCTCAATCACCTCGAAGTCCACATATGTTCTAACCCCGTCGATGTCCACAGGGACATGCTCCAGTCTCCCAAAGGGGATTACTGCCTAATGATTATCCATCCTAAGCTTGATAGGGGAGTAAATTAACTTAGGATTTCCCATCAGGGCCCAGATCTTCTTCGTCATAACATTGACTTCTGATCCTAAGTCGAGGACCACATAATCTATATCATAATATCCAATCTGAGCATTAAGGTGTAGTTCCTTATTCATCCTTCTCTTTTTGGATACTTGATGTACTGCTCTATTCAGCAGAGGGTCTACCTTCCCTGGTTCATACTATCATATCAAGTGTTGTAGTTCTTGTATGGCTCTTTCATCCTTAATCAAATCGATGAACATATATAAGAAACTAACAAGCTTGCTTACCTCTTTTCCTTCTCCCGATGATGCAGATTGGTCGAATGCCAGAGGCATCCCACATTCTCTCACTTTTGGTTGTGCCTTTGATGAAGAAACTTGATCTCCTCCAAATTCTCTTCTCACCTCTTCAAATATCTTCTTTTCTTTCCTCGGATCAAAATCTGGCGTCTTCTCTGTAGTTCTTCTGACCACTGATTCATATGTAGTCTTTGCTGGAGTCATCCTGTCTTCTCCTATAACAGTGCCTCCTCTAGTGATAACAATGACTCTAGGATCCACTCTGCGAGGTTCTACTGAGATTAATTGTACCTGTGGGTTTCCTCCTCATCTCTCCCGAAGTTTGGCTAACATCACAGGACAATCTTCAATAACATGTTCAAATGAGTTGCAGTAGCTGCAAGTGGTACAAGAGTTCTGACATCCCCTTGCCAAATGTCCTCACTATGTGCAATTATAACAAATGATCTAACCTCGAACTCGACCCATGCCTCCTCCTCATCCTCTTCCTCTGAATCCACCGTGAGGGTTGAAGTTTCCTCTTTCTGGGGAGTTAAACTGCGTAGTATTTCCTTCTTGCTGTACTTCATCTTGAATTCTCTATGTGTCTCTTGATATTTCATGCAAGAGGTCATAAGCCCTACAATATTTCTCATCATGCTCCACAGATTTACAGAATGTGCAGTAAAGGTTGGCAGGTGTCTGGACATATTTTTGCATGTAATAGCATTCACCATGGTGATGTCTATTTCTACATACCACACACTAAGGTAGAGTAACCTACTTCAAAGGGATCAGAGCTCCTGAAGCCAAGTACTCATGGAATAGAGGACAATTCTCCTTGTCATGGCCCTATGATTTGCATCTGATACACCAAATATCTTCTCTTTTATCTTTTCCCTTATCCTTCTTCATAACTTCAACCTGTAGTGATAAGCTAGTTAGTTGACTCAAAATTTGACTCATACCTGCGCTGGACTCTCCCATAGGGGCTGATTATAGTTTCATGGAAATCTCCAACGCCTCAACTTGCAAAGCAATCTTCTGTTGCATCAGAGAGAGTCTGATGTGTGGTAAGAGGGCGACAATGAACCATTCTTTATTTTGTTCGTCTGGAATTTGAAAACTCAAATGACTTGTCAGGGTCTTAAACCTATGATAAAACTGCCAAACAGGTTCAACTACTCTCTGCTTGATTTATTTCAGCTTTGTAATGCATTGTGACTCCGACTTGGGTTTCTTGAATTAGGCAATCAACGCAGTATTAATGTCATTTAGCGATTTAGGCTGTACACCTCCTTGGAAAAATTTCATGTACCAACTCAGTTCAAGGTCTCTCAAAGTAGTACTAAACTGAGCTCTCTTAACAACTTCATCAATGACATTCTTAATACTCCATACAACTTCACATAAAAACCAATGTTGATCAGGATCTTCAAATCCATCTCCCCTAAACGTGGGTAACCTCATCTCATCTTCCATAGATATTACTAGGGTTATTGACTGAGTATGCACTGAACCACTTGTACCAGTGCTTTGATTTCTCTGATAATTTAGGTTACTCTGGTTACTTAATGATGCTAAAACAACAGGAGGCATAATAGTACTTACTTCAACAATTTGCGCAGTTCCTAAAGTTTCTGACTCTTCTTGACGACGTTCTTCAGTCTTCCCTTCTTCTGCCCTAGTGGACTTTGAATGTTCCTCATTCAATAACTCTTCTTCTTCTCCACTCTAGAACCCTTCTTCCTATGATGGTGGTTCATGATTATGCTCAAACAAGTTCACCAGAGGAACTTCTCTAAATGATCTCCCACTGCGCATGTGTCCAACTTTTGTGTTGATGTCGTTGTCCGAGTTCTTGAACATTATCTCTTTATTCCAACCGATTACTGTATCTTCAAGATGTTCTTCTCATGCAATAACATCTTGATCTGCAACTTCAGAAACTGTAAAAAATTTCCTCTAGGTCCCTTAAAGAAATATCTCTCTTCTTGGCTATATGATTCTACTCTATTAATAAAAAACTTAGTAATGTACCCTCCAATGGTACTATCAAATTAGTGATCGACTTCTCTTGACACATCGTTATCAACTCTCTTGACCTTCTTGATCAGCGCCGACGTCCAAACCACAGGTGGTATGAGTCTAATTTCAAACTGGGTATCTACTAATATGGCTAGCCACTCGTATAGCTCCTTATGAATTCCTCCACATAAAATCTCATATATATCGGTAAATATATACTTTCCAAACCAATCCTATGTGCTAAGATTAGGGTTCTTGTTCCCGGCTTCTGTGAAGTCCTTTTCTTGTTCTTCTATCCACTTCTGAATCTCTGTCTTTGATGGAAACCACCTTGACATTCCCTCAAGAAGATCCTGGTCTCGACAACAGAACCATTTGTTAGCACAGGGACAGACCCAAGGTTCAACTCTAACAACGCACCAACAAGACCTAACTACTGGCCCTTTTGGCAACACCTGCGAAGCAGATGCAGTCTCACCCGAAGTAGCAATAGGGGGTTGTAGGACACAGGTGTCTACAACCAGGGGAAATACAAGGTGGGTTCAAGGCAACAACACACAACAACCTGGTTATTATTTATCGTCCTTAAGCCTACTGTGTGAACTATATCTCAGATCTAACACAATGATGCAATAACAATATAAGAGAAAGCAGAAGAACACATCATCAATCACACAAACAACAAGATATACGTGGTTCACCCTCTCCCTAGGGTTACGTCCACAAAACTGTGTTTCTTGATATTATAGGAAAACATATAGTTTTATCTACGCTCTTATCTTGCAGATCTCTCTCTTTCTCTCCCCTCCCCGCGCACTCAGCTACAAGGTTGATCTTCAGAACCAACTGAAGATCTTACAACACAGACTGCTCTCTCAACAATAACAACAATCATCCATCATAACATAATCAAACCCATCCCAGCTCCTCTTGACCTTTATTTATACATTACAATGACTCTCAGACAATATTGGACTGAAACCTAGGTGTCAAAACCCTAAATACCAAAACCCTAGGTGTCTAAAGCCCTAGGTCTGTTGGTTGTGGAGCCTGATTATGTTCCTGATTCATAGGTCCTTGCTTTTAGCTGTGTTTATACCCCGTGACGACTTTACACCCCAGAAGTATGT
>CBVK0101039423.1:7795-35165 GCA_900067695.1 Picea abies | reverse complement strand
TTTTTAGGCATACCATGTAGTCTGAATATCTCCTTCATGAATATGCTGGCGATATCTATTGCCTTGCAAGTCGATTTGATGGGGATAAAATGGGTGGAATTGCTCAATTTATCCACCACTACCATGATGGTGTCATTTTGTTTGGTCGATGTTGGTAACTCGATGATGATGTCCATGGAAATGGTTTCCCATTTCCATTCCGGGATTGGTAGAGGTTGTAATAATCCTGATGGGTGTCGGTGTTTTGCTTTAATGTGTTGGCATTCTAGGCACTTAGCTAAATAGTTAGCTATGTCTTTCTTTAACCCAGGCCAATAGAATTGTTTCCTAGTGGCCGTGATCATCTTCTGATATCCCGAGTGACCAGTATATGGTCTTTTATGTAGTTCATCCATTATGAACCTCTTCAAGTCGTCAAAATCTGGAATATACAATTTGTTTCTATAATTTAGCAGACCTCCATCTATCATCTGGTAGCCTTCATACTTTATCCCTGTGGGTTCTTGCTCCAGGTAAGAGGTCATGGTCTGGAAGAATGTGTCTATTTCTTGTGCATTCCTGACTCTTTCTTTGACATTCATCTCACAGGTGCTCACCGCTGCCAGGTGAATTGTTTTCATACTTCTACTAAGGGCATCGACCACCTTATTTTCCTTTCCTTTAACATGTTTGATTTCAAAATCAAATTTGCTAAGGAGGTCCATCCACCTAGCTTGTATGGCATTGAGCTTTGGTTGGTCAAACAAATATCATAATCCACAATGGTCTGTCATAATTACAAATTTCCTTCCCAGGAGGTAATACCTCCACATTTTTAAGGCATGCATTATGGTGGCCATCTCTAGATCATGGGTCACATAGTTGGTTTCGTGCTCATTCAATTTTCGGGATTCATAGCAGACTACACTTCCTTCTTGCATAAGGAATCCTTCGAGCCCTTCCTTGTAGGCATCTGTGCACACTAGGAAGTCAGCTTCAGGATCGACGATCTTCAACACGAGTGCATGGGTTAGTAGATGTTTTAGGGACTGAAACCTTTCTTCGCATTTTGGGGTCCAAAGGAATTTAACTCCCTTCTTCTGGAGGGCAGTGATTGGACAACCAATCTTGGAGAATCCTTTTATAAACCTCCTATAGTATCCTACTAAGCCCATAAAGGATCTGATATCTAAAAAGTCCTTTGGGGTAGGCCATTCCATGATAGACCTGATATTGTCAGGGTCTACTGCTACTCCCTCTTCAGATATGGCATGGCCCAAGTAATGTATTTTCTTCTGGAAAAAGTCACACTTGCTAAATTTGGCATAGAGATGATCTGTCTTAGCATTTGAAGCACAAGTATAAGATGTTCCTCATGTTCCTTTCTATTCTTGGAGTAAATTAATATATCGTTAATAAAAACTAGTACAAATTTGTCTAGGAATTTGCTGAGCACATTGTTCATCAAGCACATAAAAGTGGTAGGGGCATTGGTCAATCCAAATGGTACTACCACAAACTAATAGTGACCATATCTTGTCCTGATGGTAGTTTTGTGGATGTCTTCACCCTTGATTCGGACTTGATGGTTTCCAGGTCTCAAGTCAATCTTTGAGAAGATGGAAGCACCTCCCAATTGATCAAACGGGTCATTGATCCGGGGTAAGGGGTAATTTTTATTTATGGTTACTTTATTGAGTTGTATATAATCTATGCACAGTTGGAGGGTACCGTCTTTCTTTTTCACAAACAGGACTGGTGCTCCCCATGGAGACACGTTGGGTTGAATATAGCCTTTATCCATCATTTCTTTTAGTTGTAATATAAGCTCAACTAGCTCGGGTGTGCTCATCCTGTAGGGTGTCCTAGACATTGGCACCACTCCTGGTGCAAGTTCTATCGAGAAGTTAATGTCCATTCTCGGAGGTAGACCCATTACCTCTTCCAGAAATACATCTCTATATTCTCTTAGTGTGGGGTAGTCTTAGAGGCTTGGTTTGTCATCTTCAACTGATTCCAACACCTGTATCGCATATAGTGGACATCCCTTTCTGCAATACTTTCTCATTTGAAGAGTTGATATTCATCTCATCGAGACAGGTTTTTGGATCCCTTGAAGGGTTATCCTTCTTCCTTCTTCACTTACACATTCTAAGGTTTTATGGTAACAGTCTAGTCTGGATTTATATGTGGTTAGCTAGTCCATACCAATTAATAGGTCATATGATCCTAGGGGTAATATGTTAAGGGTTGCTTGGGTGGGGAATTCACCCATAGTGAATTGGCAAGATAGTATGACCTCCGCTACCTTTATTTTGGTGCCAGTGGCTAACTGTACCAACCATGGCTTGGCGTGTTTATGTGGATGTAATTTACACTTATCAATAGCCTTAGGGGCTATATAACTCAAATTTGAACCAGGGTCAATTAGAATAGACACTAAATGGTTGGTGATCATACCTTCCATATCCACCACCAAAGCTTGGTGGTTAGCCTGTTTATTATCCAAGGCTGCATGAATTTGTGGCACGCTCTTGGCCATGTCATTGATGGTGGTAGCTTCTTGAACATTGTAAATTATCTGATTGTTCTGTTGTCGGTGCGGGCAGTCCCTCAGTATATGTTCTTCTCCACAACCCCAACATTTCAAGGGT
The DNA here is from genome assembly GCA_900067695.1 of Picea abies. Taxonomy (NCBI): domain Eukaryota; kingdom Viridiplantae; phylum Streptophyta; class Pinopsida; order Pinales; family Pinaceae; genus Picea; species Picea abies. The sequence continues at coordinate 32,532 of CBVK0101039423.1, read as the reverse complement.
TCTTTATTCGGGTTATCAATCTTTTATGGGGTAGATCCAAAAGGTTTATTTCCGCTCTGGGAGGGGAAATTCTGCTGGTGTACACTTCGGGTTGGGAAGCTCATCCTTGAGTCCTTTTTATAATTTTTAAATCTTGGGGATTTAAACCCTTTCTTATGGAATCTAGAACTATTCTTCTACTTCCAACCTTCACGAGATTTTGTTCGATGCCCAAGCTATTCATAACAATATCTTGCCTTTCAGATAGTGTCTTCTAGGGTCTTTGGCTCGTCAAACTCAATCCTGTTCTGATAGTCCTTAGGTAGTCCACTGATGAATCATTGCAACTTTGCCTTTTCTACTTTTATATAGGGTATGTACCTCAACAACTCGAGGAATCTACTGACATATTCTTTTATAGTGAGTTGCCCCAGCTTGAGTTCATAGAATTCTTTAGTCTTTTCGTTGAAATAATTTTCCGACAGATACTTCTTCCTGAAGTATTTCTCAAACCGTTCCCAAGATAGGTCTTCTTCGTGAATCCCTTTTACATTCTTAAGGTATTCCCACCAAATGGAAGCCTTCCCATTCAGGTTGAAAGTGGCTACTCAAGCCTTCAAGTTTTTTGAGAAGTCATGGACTCTGAAATAATTCTTTAGTCCAAGAAGCCAAGACTCCACTTCCTCTCCCTTCTTTATTTCACTGTCGAAAGAGGGTGGTTTGGCCTTCTTGAATTCTTCGAGATTATGATTTTTGGAATGATTTCGCTTCTTCCATTTTCTTCGAGAATAAGAACTAGTTCTTCTACTAGAATATCCCTCCGAGTCGCCAGTTTCCTTTCCAGAGGAATCATCCGATGCTTGTCCCTTATCTCTAGGGTGGACCTTTCTCGAGGTGCTCCTCCCAGTGTGGCCACTTAAAAGACCAAGTTTCTGTATCCTAGGTGGACTTCAACTTATCTTTGTTTGTTGTTGGTCCATGTGAATGGTGTCAGGTCCATGCTGCAATTGTCTTTGTATGTCAGATAAACTCTGCAGCAAGACTGCATTAGTTTTCGTTTGCTTCTCTTGCTCTTTTATCAACCTCTCGTTGTCAGGCTTGCAGCTTTGTATTTCGACCATGAGGCTTCTCACAGTCTCAGCTAGATCTGGAGGGGTCTCTACCGCTCTCCTTTCGTCAGAATATTCATCTCTATTGTGGGAGCCAGCCCCCACTTCGTGGTGCGTCACCATTCTATGCATCTGTAGTTTCCTGCGACTGATCATCCTCTTATTGTGCAAGAAAAAAACTTGTTGTTAGTCAACATTATACTCATTCATAATCAATGCATAATTCATATTTTTCAAATGCATACACACAATAGGAATTTTCATTCTTAACTTCGGCTTTTGATAAAGGGGGCTAGGGTAGAGGGTTAATCCTTTTAAGAGTACTTCAAATGGAGTTTCTAAGAAACTCGTTCATGATCCCAAGTAGGACAAGTGTTGTAACCATGCTCTAATACCAATTTGTCACACACCCACTATGACAACTAATATATATATATATTTTTTGTCTTTTCTTCGAGGGACAAAATCCCCGAATTTCTATGGGGCCTAGCATAGACCATCCCTTCCCTTATCCTCCTCCATGTGATTGTTGGCTATGACCACAGGCCTTACCAAAAAGACGCTTCCATCTTTCACGATTCCTTGTTTTCTGTCTTTCGAAATGACGAAACCCGAAAGGGTCTAACAGATCCTTTAGCTCCTCCCTTGAGTCGCTTTTCATATGACCAGTCCTATGATCTGGTGTTGTTCCTCTAAATGCTTTCGAGGTTTCACAATTCAGGAAATCACAATGCAAGTTTTTCTTTCCCTTTTGAATCTCCAGAACTTGAAAGCCCGATATCATCCAGATCTACGGTCCATATCGTCGACTTGATCAACGACCCGTATTAAATCCCGACATTCTACCTTTCGGGATTTTGGTGGGGTATTCACTTCTATTTCCCCGATCTCTAGAACACCGATGAATTTATATCTTCACCACACATCCCTACAATTAGACGGTCCAAATCCTTTCGGGACTCCTCCTTCCTACCACAAGACCCTGTCTGGTGACCTAGGGTTCATCCACAGAGCGTGTCGGGGTTTCACGACTTGTGAAAATGGGGGGTCTTGCCCTTGGGTTTCGCGGGTGATGAAATGCTGAAACCCATTTGTGCTAAACCGATTCGAGGTTGCACATACTAGGATTTCACGACTGGCAAAGACAAGAGGTCTTTCCCTTTGGTCTCCCGGGTGCTGAAACACCGAAAAATCGAAACCTATTCATGCTGAACCAATTCGGGGTTTCGCATACCAGGATTTCACGACTGACGAAGACGAGGGGTCTTGCCCTTGGGTTTCCCAGGTGTTGAAATGACAAAAACCATTCGTGCTAAACTGATTCGAGGTTTCATGTACTAGGATTTCACGATTGGTGAAAATCCATAGTAGAGAGTTTCCTTACCTTTCAAAACTCTGATCCCCAAATTCCTGATATGGGAATTTATGTATGGGATTAACGACTATGAGCCTCCCCTGATCCGACGGTTCATAGAACTCCGATAGATCCTTGGATATATGGTCCTGGATATCATCGCTACTTGCGAAGGCTGAAGGGGACGAGGTGTTAACACCTGCGCTCCTCCTGTAGATCCATCGGTCTTGACAGACCTGGGGTATTTTCAAAAGGATTCCGACCATTCGTCAACCAAACGATGGGGTAATCTCTTTCGATAATTGGATTCACTATCCTTTCTGAGCTTGAATCATGAAATTCAACCTCTCGGAGCTTCAAACTCCCATGACTCCGAGACCTTAGAGAGCTACTCTTTCCTGCATAAGGTTTCCAGGCCCGGATCACATGAACTTTCAGACAGATTCTTGGGCAATTGTCCTTGAGCTTAGTCGAGTCTCTGGGTAAAGGTTTGGTACGGTTCCAAGGTCTAAGGGGTAGTTCTCGGGGAAGAGTACTCTCAAGGAGCCTTCCTAGAATATTACGAGAATCAAGCAAACAAGATGATTATCGATGGAGCGAACCCATGTCCTAGACTTAATCATTTGTACATAAGCCAACTATGGCATGTAAGTATACACATGCATCTATTATTTCCAGTCTAAAACACTAGACAATCATTCCACACATAAATCATTATGGGAGTATAAGCATGAGCATGTATTCACAATATACAATTCAAAATACAAGGCATAAAATACTTATTAGAAACACCAGGGGTGATGCGACTGCTGAGAGGGGTGCTCATTTCCACCCAACCGTAGGCTCAGTGACTCCAAATGGATTTACCACTAGCCACCCTCGAGCTAGACCACGATGCTTTAAGATTCAGTCTCCTACTTCCAGCCCAACGGAAGTCAAGGACGAAGGTTACTCTCCTTCTCCTGATATAGAAAAATAATCCCAGACGAAGGTTACTCTCCTTCTCTGATATTCAGAACTCCTTGTATTTCCAGAGTTTCTCCATCTCTCTCTTATGCGATCCCTGTCGCACGTACTCTCTTCTCTGCCCCTTATCACACTTCCTCTCTTGCCTTTTCTCTGCAAGATTGCATGTGGCACAAATTTCCCTATACGTGGTCAGGTCTGGGAGATTTTACAGATGGGAAGTTCACCCCCATCCCCTCATTAACTCTTGAGGAGCCTCCCCACCTACCAATCTGACGGGAAATCCATTCCAGGGTCAGAGAGTTTCTTTGGTCTTTGAGAAAGTAAAAACCAGTATGGTACTGGCTCGGTGGAAGTTAATGCAACCATTCCAAGTGCCTTCCACCACCTTTCATTAGCCATCGTGGTCTCTTTTAGCACATCCCTCTCTCAGCAGTCATGTAACACATATTCATAACATAATTTACATTTATCAACCTTTTATACAAAGGTCCATCAAAACAAACGTTCCCACCTTCAAGTTTGCCATAGTTCCTGGCCAATATAGTTATATTTACAAACTGGGAGAAATAGGGTGTTACAAGGTTCATGGAAGGTATGCACATAGTTGGTGACATTTTTACAAGATAAGTGTCCATTTTGTGTTAAATTACATGCTGCATTATTATGTATGTGTTTATTTTTATGGGTTATTCTTGTGTGTGTTGCATGCATATTTTTATTATCATTCTATATGAATCTGTGCATTTGTAGAATGTATTTTTTTTTTTTAAGTTATATATATAAAGTTCCACAAGATTTTCTGTGTGTATATGTTTTTATTTGTATACAATCGAAAACTTTTATGTGGCATAACCCAGTTAGATGCTGGGGATGTTACAATATGGTATTAGAGCTACGATTTTCAACACTGAGCCTGGATGGGCTGAGCAAGTTGAGTTGAAGTGAAATTTCACAGAGAATTACTTTTGAAGTGGCCAGATTTCAAGTTACAAAGAGTCCATGGTAAAAATTAGAAGCAATTTCATGGAATTGGGAAAAGCCCCAATTTCTGTTGTTAAATTCATGGGAAAATTGAGAAATTTGGGCAAGTAGTGAGATATTATTAATTTAATATTTGTTTTAGTAAATTCAGACCTGGAATTGGTCGAATTTGGAGTTGCAGGGAAGCCATGCCAAATGGAGCAAGATTAATTGATTAAAATTCTCAATTTGTGAATTGAGTTTGGCAAAACTTCATTCCAGGAATGTCAACGAGTAGCTATTTGTTGTTGCATCTGTTGAATTGGTGTTATCAGGGTGAAATTGAACAAATTTCATAGTTGCAAAATGTCTATGGTGAAAATTGGGAATTTTTTTGGTAAAAGCCCCAATTTCTACAACATAATTCACAAGGAATTGATGCGCATAAAAATGAATATGCACATGTGTGCGCACTAAAAATGCATGATGCATAGTGAAAATATTGTGATGTGTGGAAAATAAGGGTGTGAGGCTGCACATGCTAAAATTTGGCATTGCACGGTGCAAAGTGGTAATGCGCAAAAAATATTGGTGCGCGGGTGTGCACACTTAAATTTGGCGTTGCACAATGCAGAGTGGTAATGCGCAGAAAATATTGGCATGTGGGTGTGTGCACTTAAATTTGGCTCTGCATAGTGCAGAATGGTAATGTGCGAAAAATATTGGCGCGCGGGTGTGCGCACTTAAATTTTTCACTGCACAGTGCAGAGTGGTAATGTGTAGAAAATATTGGTGCATGGGTGTGCACACTTAAATTTTGTGTTGCCCAGTGCAGAGTGGTAATGCACGAAAAATATTGGTGGTGCGCACTTAAATTTGGCATTGCGCGGTATAGAGTGGTAATGCGCAAAAAATAATTTTGCGTGGATGTGTGCACTAAATTTACCACTGTGCGGTGCCAATTGGGTGTGTGCACACATAATATTGGCATTCATGGTGTGCGTAGTATTGGAAGAGCGCAGATGAATTTTTTTGGTGGGCGCACAATGTGGGTATATGCTGTCGTGCGACAGTTTAATTAATGCTACATGCGGAGTATTGGTGCACAGTGGGAGTGTACTAAACTTTGGCATGGTGCAAAATGTAGAGTACAATGCACACAAAATATTAACACATGACAAAAAAATTGCATGCAACAGGTATTAATGCATGAACCAAAATTGTGCGCAGTGGATATCAGTGCATGGCACAAAAGTAGTGCGCACTAGTTATTGGTGTGACATAGAATTGATCCACATTGGTTATAGGTTGCGCGGAGCATGCACTACCTTATGGTGTTACCGTGCATGCTAAATATGGGTGTACATGTTCAAATTTGTGTGTGGGAAGTCATTTGGATGGTGTACAACAACATAAAACCAGTGAATTTCTATAACATTTTATACTTCTTGAAGGTCATCTTTTTGCAACGCATTTTTGAGGCCCTAAACAACGTTTTTAGCTACTCAAAAACCTCGAGAACAGAGTGTACCAAGATACCCTATGTCTTTGTAGCCCAAATGAAATATCCCAGATAGAGATTTCTAATGGTGTAAACCGTTCGTCAAACAAATCTTTTATGAGGAAGTTATAGGACAAATAGCGAAGGGTAAATTTTAAGACCCAACTAACTTCGAAGGGCCATAACTTTCTTCTCTAAATTCAGATTTAGGGACAAGAGAAGTCTATGGAAATCTATTGAACCGTAGAAAATATTCCTAGAGATGAATTAAAATTCCGAGCATGTTAAAAATGTTTAATATGGCAAATAAGGTACCTGTAGCATTCCAGACCAAAAACACTAATTGGCCTAGAACTTCAACAGGTTGTAACTAGCAACCCAGAACCAAGAAAGAGGTGAAACTTGGAAAATTTGTCCAAAATATGTATGTTAAAAACCCAATTTAGCTCCTACTAAAACTCCAATGGAGTAGGTGCAAAAATGAATAATTACAACGCAGAATTGCACCAAGTTGAAGAGTGAACAAAAAAATTAATGGACAATTTTCAAATAACCATAAATTTCTGCTCAAGACTCAAAATTGAGCATGGAAGAAGGAATTGGAAAGGTCTTGGACAATAGAATATAATTATTCAACTAGAAAATTGATCTTGGCATTCATTTTTTAGGAAATCAGAAGAAATAATTCTGATGCATTATTGAACTAGAATGGTTCATATTTTCATGAAATTCTTGAAACACTTAGCCTAACAAAGTTCGGTTGGCTACACATTTTGCAGAGTTAACAACAACTAGATCAGATCAGAATCAACACAGAGTGTAGAGGAATGGAAGATGCACAGGGGGCTTATAGCCAGGAATATGAGATCAGATGGATGGATTTCCATATGGGCATTGAAGGAACAAACTCCAATGGACATGGCGAAGGAAGCGATGAAAACATGAATATGGTATAGACCATTAAAAATTTGCAGAAGGATGTCCAAATCCATAAATATAATAATGAAAATATTATGAGAGACCATAATCAATAGAAGGACTTCAACATGAATTTAATGCAGAGATTGAACCGAATATAAAACAAATTAGATAAAGAGAGTGGCTGAAGAAAATCGGGAAGTCACAGGTCTCCCGATGAGAAAAGAAGAACAACAAGTGTTAGAAGACATCACCATCACTCCGTAAGGCATTCCAATAAGTGAGAAAAAAAAAAATCAAGTCCATCCCATGTCAAGAAGCATAAGAGGTATGGGGTGGATGAGCTACGAGGATAAATGAACAAAATCAAACCTCCTAGATTCGATGATGAGCACAAGAAGGATGGAGATGTGGAGACATGGCTGCTGGGCATGGGGAAGTATTTTCAATTTCATAATTATTCTTTTCATGCAGAAGGAAGAATTTTCATCTATCAACTCAAGGGAAAGGCATCCATGTGGTGGGATCAACTTGTGCAGGTGCAACACATTAAAGAGAAAAATGTTACTTGGAGGGAATTCAAGAAGTATTTTGAAAAGAAAAACTTGACTAAGAGATACTATGATAAGAAAATGAAATATTTCTTTGAACTCAAGCTTGGGAGTATGACCATAGATGAATATGAAAGAAGGTTTTTAGAACTGCTGAAGTATATTTATTTTATCAATGATGAGACAATTAATATTAAGAGGTATTTGTTACAAGGGAAAAACTCTCTATGGCCAAGGGTAAACTACAATAGACAGGTATGACTGTAGAAATCAATTCCAACATGTGCTATGTAAACTAATGTGCAATACGAGGAAGAAGCCTACCTCGATCCAATCGTTTGATGTTGTTCCACCATTGAGCACTTTGACCCAAAGCTTTACACCTGCAAGAAGTTCTCAACAAACAAGCGATGCAAGTATATAGTGACAGTATATAAAATGAGTTAGCACATCAGATAGCACAATCCATTAATAAACATTACAAACATGCCCATGGATAATAATCATATATTTGCAAGGTATCGATAGGATGGGAAAGGAGTATTTATATTAATAATTGATCAACATAAGTATCAACATTATAGATTTCTATGTTGGCACGATTCAATACCAAGAAACCAAGTTCCTTCCAACTGGGTCTCCACCAATTCAATCCTCCACCAAAGGCAAGATCACAACAAAGAGGTAATGAGGTCCTCTCAACAATAAGGAAAGAGCTGGGGGGTTGAACACTATGTTTAGACTTGAGGGACAAAGGGATGTAGGCTCAATATGAAGTAATTTCTCCAGAGTAACTTTTCTCTCAAAGTTGAATGCTTTCTCCTCCTTTTCCATAGCTCGAAATTGTGCTCTTATAACCTCTAGAATGCAACTGAAGGGCCGAGTCAGAACATTTCTAGTATATGGAAGGACAAAGATTAGAGATCTTCTGTTGTGACATGGAAACCAGACCTCATTTTTTATTTTTTGGCACAAATCTCGATATACGCGAACTGTAGTGGAGAAGCAAGTGTATACACATCTTGCAAAGAAGTTAGGGAGCATATATGTGGAAAAATATATATTTTTGGCTCTGGATTTATCAAAAAGGGGTTGATAAGTATGCACAGGGAAATGGAAAAAGGACCTCTGTGCAAGATAGTAATGGTGAGTCAAATCTTGCTATAACAAATGCCCCCTAATGTGTGAGATCAGAGGAGTATCTGCGATGGTCAAAATACATTATAAATAACCCATAAGTGTAGTGGTAGAGAACCAACTGGATGAACTCAATTGATCATTACATTATGTACTAACTTTGCATACATGGATGCCAAGAATACAATGCAGATCCATGTGGAAAATATACTAACAAGTGTTCATGGCCAGAAGTAGGCAACTATAAATGCGGTTACATGCCAATAGCTGTCATAGTCACAAACAAGGCCCAGTGAAACCAGTCTCAAAATCAATTTGAAGATATCTGTATACCATGGAGTACAATCTAATATCTCATGATCACTGAAGTCAAATAGGTACTGGTCCAATGAAATGGAAGAAACAACTTAGGAAAGCTACATCCACAAAGTGATGTCTTCAAGTCTTCAATACAATCCGCCAATAGTGCAAGTCTACATCATGTGAATAAATGAGTTGAGGTCAAACACGATGAGACATCATTTGATTATCGGTCATTGAGGTATATCGTTAACAAATGCGAGACAAGATACGAACGATGAAAGTAGGTATCAAGGCACTGAGTACATCTCTACAAATGTGAATAAAGGAGATGGTGTCGAACACTTGAGATATCCATTGATCAGGAGACATTGATGTATTCCCATCTGTCAATGGCGAGAGAGCCTACCACTAATGACTACAAGCCTCAAGGTACACATAAAACTCTAGGTATCGTATCCAGAATACATGAGCTGAAGTTGATGGAAAGAGACCCGCTGAAAGGAGAGCATTAAGGAATCTCTCATCAGTCAGCATGAGGAACAAAGCAGGAGCTTCATGATTTGGTGGAGATTGGATGAAGAACATGTTCATAAACCAATGACCCTGTGCGTCGTTTGCGTGTTCCAAATGCAAGCGGTACACAAAAAATATCCTCTGAACAACAGCCAATGATGAAAACTGTTGAGAAATGAGAGGAAACCACCAATAAGGCTAATGGCATCCAAGACACTGCACGAATCCCAAAGTGTGAATAGATGTCTTGCCATCAAACAAAATAGAAACCACCCAGTCAATGACCCATGATGAAATGTCGATTGTTGGGTTCAAGGTGACCTACCAATGATGAAAGTAGGGCCAGGGTGCATCATAAGACCAAAGTATCATGTGATTCTGAGACAAACTGAGGGTATGACCGACAGGTTGATAGACTTCCTTTGAACAAGAGCATGAGACATACGATGGACTCCGACAACATATACTTAATGATGTGACAACTAGATGCAGGAGGTATCCATAATTTTATCTATAGTGACTGGAAGATTAACCAGTCGGTAGAGAAAATTCTATAATGAGATCAGCTTCCTAAGGCCATGCTAAACCCAAAATTATGATGACACAAGGACTCAATAACTTTGTGCTCTATTCAAAGGCGACATGATTGCTACCAATTACAATATAGTACTCCCTTCCCGCCCATCTTTTTTTGTTTTTTTCATAGCAAGTGAATGTTATGATACAGAGGAGGGAACGAGTGTCATAAGTAAGCAAAACTAGTTCCAGTAGTGGAACGTACCTATGCTCAATGCAAGGAAATGCATGAGAGAGATGGACACTCAGGGTGATGTTCCTTCCAGGGTATAGGGTGTCAAATTGCAAAGGATATAAACAAGGCTCTACTTGGTTGAGGATGCAAACTGCTTGGTCCATGGTTTATAACACAAAGAAAGAACCGGCTAAAGACTCAATACTGCAAGCAAGGGCATGAGATGCAATCACAATTTAACACCAAAAAATTTCCTTTTTTATATCTTTTAGTGTACTTGGTGTGAAAAAAGGGGTAAACTTGTGCCAAATAGATGTCTTTTCAAATCCAATTTACGAGTGTGAAAAAGACAAGTTCACTCGGCGATCTTTTCCATTTTTGATAGTGAGTCGGAAAAGATCTTAACTATGACTCATGATCTTTCAAATACAATTTTAACGAGTGTGAAAGGGACAAATCACTCGAAGATCTTTTCAATTTTTAATAACGAGTCGGAAAAGAACTTAACTAAGACTCATTTTTTGGGAGTCCGCAGGTAATAAGGCCACGTGTGCATGAATGAGAAGTGAGGCTCATTGTAAAGTCATGTATCAAATTCTAATGGACTCCCGGTCCTAAGGAAACATCTCAGCATGGGCACCAGATGAAAAAGACGTTCTAACTAGGGTACCCATGTTTGGTAAGTCTCTACCATTTTTTAACGATGCTATGATAGCAGATGGATGTTAATGCGTCGCAATAAATGGGTTTGTACCTAAGGTGTAAAAAGTGGTAATTGAAGGATAATGCAAAAACTGCACGATGTAGTGAATACCTATCCTATATGCTAGGTTATGAACATACTTGTATAAGGAGACGAACGACCAACCATGACATTGAAATCTGTAAGAAAATTGAGTCGAAACTACAAAAACCATCTTAAAACCATTTCTGAATTAGTCCATTAGACAAAATAATAGCATAAAACTATATCAAATGGGTAAAAATGTTTTATAAATAATAATAAAATCAAAATTTACTATGTCATTTTCATTTTCACCCAAAATAGTGCAATTTGGACTAACATACCTCCAGAAATCAAACGACGATCGCAAGAGCAATAGGCAACGAAATCGAAAACTGTCTGGACCAGGTAACTCTTCATCCCATCCTCTTCAAATTCAATGGTTTACAATTTTGAATTAGGCTCCATTTTTTTAGTTTTTAAGGGTGCAAATTGAGTTTTTTGGTATACGTGGGTTTCTACTAATATGTTGCATATATGACCATATATATGCCCCTGTGTGAACTATAGGAAGCGTATCTCAGTCCCTACCCACGATTGTTCTTGGATAACCCACATATACTTGTGCAAAATGGAAAAAAATAAGCTTCTAACTCAAAAATTGATTTGGTTTTTGCAATATGGTGTTGGAGTGGAGGGAGAGAGAGCATGAGGAGGTAGATGTAGTAGTGTATTGGGATCCAGTGGCTCAATTGACATTAAAAAGATGTGGTCTATACAAGTTTTGGGCTCTCAAAGGAATGAGGGCCCAAGTGAAGTTATTGGAAATGCTGGTGGGATATTGGGATCCAGATAGCGAGAGATTTATCCTTGATGGACAACCATTAAGGATCAAAGTAGAGGACATCTACTTCTTGACAGGACTTTCACGCTGAGGAGAGGTTGTGGAACTCAAGTAATGCTGCGCTGGGAGTAGGATGAAGGTTGAAGAATACATCGAGGCCCACTGTGTTGCATGGACTCCCATGGTGGGAAGTCAAATCCCTATCTGGGATATAGGTAACCTCAGCCTGAATATTATTGTGCTCATGATTACCAGGATCATAGGGCCGGCCTCGCTGCATCAGGCATCAAGACCGCTTATATTTTATGCACTGGAGTGTGTGAGACCTACCATGTACGATTGGTGTACCTCATTGCTAACCAATATGAAAGGTCAGTTGATAGAGTGCAAGCAGGAGGCAAAGCGAAACTTTGGGTTTGCCTCTATCCTTTGTAGCTTCTTTTTCCAGCGGATCCCAAGCCTGGGACCTAGAGTGGAGATCATTCCTAGAGGGCCACATGATCTAGCTATGGTGCGATGGATCGAGGTCATAAGATGATAGGGGGGAGGTAGGGTGGCGACACGCTACAACGATGATTTTTTCTTCTGGTGGAGGAGACAAATCATAGATCTGGACGACTATCCCTATGTGGGAATTGATTTCAGAGATAATATTGATATGCTTCTTCCACCAGGAGTTGCCTACGACGCCATAGGTAAACAATATTTTTTATATATTTCATTTTTTGTATTTTTGTATTTAAAAGAACAAAAATATTTTTTGGATGGTGTTTTTAAATATTAACTCGATACTTTTGTGGTTGCAGACGTGGGTCCGAAACGACTAGAGGGATTCCTACGACATAGGAGGAGGCACCAGGGAGATGAGGCAGTGGGAGGAGAGGTGGAGAGAGTCCTTCAGAATGTGCAGGGCAACCTATCGCGTTTGACACATAGGATTCCTATGATTCAAGTGGAGGATCTACCTGAAGCCATGCATAGGTAGGTTGTCGGTGTACCTAGAGCATGGGTACGACTCTTCTGATGTCTCTCCAATGCCATGGTTTTCTATCATGAGACTTATCCGGTGCCATAGGCGTAGATGTCATGGGACATGTATATCGGCTGTATATGTATTTTTGAGGGTTTTAGCCCCAATTTTGTAATATAAAACACCATATTTTTTGGAAATATATAAAGAGGGATCTTCGGATGTACTTATATCTTACAATGTGTACATTGATTTAATGGTTTTCTTTTCTTTATTAATGTGACAAATTCCAATTCAAAACATAATTAGTGTAGGCATCAGATACATGATTAGAACTTCTAGGAATGTGAAAGTATGTAATAAAATCAAATTGTCGTTCTAAAAGATGTACCCGTAGGAATCGATGGAGTAACGTCAGATCATGCACACGGTAACGACCGTTCAACTGACATATGACTAACTGAGAATCCAGGCACACCTCTATAGAGAGAATACCATGTGAGATAGCATTGTGCAATAATTCTATGATGACGTTGTATTCAGCCACATTATTCGTGGATGGCCCTAGTCATACGCCACTTGAATACACCAGCATACCCTCGGGCGAGTAAATCACCCAAGCAGCAGAAGCTAAGTTATGTATATGATGACTGGATCCGTCTGCGAATCCTATGTAGACCAAAGACTTCGTTGATATCTACCAACAATAGGGAAAACTCGATAAGAAAGCCAAAGACAAAAAATGGGAAAAGGTGTATATGCACTAAATAAAAATTAGTATACAAAGGGTTTCACCCAAGCCCAGGTCTCAAGCATAATACCTTTTTAAGTAGAGCCCATTTTTGGGCTCAACCAATTTATTCCCTTCATAATATTCCAACTCATAGGCTCCTTTTTCTAGAACATGTCGCACGATATAAGGACCGTGCCACATGGGTTTAAACTTGCCTTCCCCTAGAGGTTCTTTGGCTTGGTCATACAAGAGGACCAAGTCACCCTCATTATACAACCAGGGATAGATAGACTTATCATACTGAACCTTGACATGTTTCTTGTTTGCCTCGATAGCTATAAAGGAATCTTGATGCTGCTCGTCAAGACTCTCTAGGTGTACAAGGCGTCGCTCTAAATCCAAAGTGTCAGGTAGGAGTTTAACTGCCAATTTGAGAGAAGAGATTTCACATTCAATGAGAAGTATCAACTCCACACTGTGTACTAACTGAAAAGGAGAAAAACTGGTGACAGTCTTAACCGAGGTTCGATATGCCTAAAGTGCGGGATATAACATGATGTGCTAGTTGGAATTGCTCCAAATGACAGTTTTTTGCAAGATGGTCTTGAGAGACTTATTGATGGCCTCTACTTTCCCATTTTCCTGAGGGTAATAAGGAGGCGAGTGATCATGTTTAAACCCCATCTTAGACGCTAGTTCTATCATCATTTCATTTTCAAAATGACTGCCATGATCAGTGACAATCTCACTTGGGATATTGAACCAGGCGATAATTTGGTTGAATATGAAAAAAGCTGCAGTCTTCCCATCGGATTTCATGGTAGGCATGGCTTTGGCCCACTTGGTAAAGTAGTCGACAACCACGATAATGTGTTGATGCCTCCCTATCGAAGTTGGGTTGCAATCAATGAAATATACTCCCCACTTGGTGAAGGGACTGACGATAATGACTGGGTGAAGAGGGGTTGGGTGTGAGCGCATTTTTCGAGTGAACACCTGGTAGGGGTGACACTTCTTAACCACTTCAATACAATCTTTAAAGATGGTGGGCCATAAGTAACCGATGCGCAAGATGTTTTGGGATGTCACAAGCCTAGATAGATGACCACCACAAGTCCCTTTGTGGTAATCATTAAGTACTAACTCGGCTTCCTTGTGAGTTAAGAAATGATGTAAGATACTATCTATTCCTCGACGATACAAAGTGTCACCGACGATTGTATACTTTTTGGCTTGGTATCTAACACACCGTCGATCATCTCGCGAGAGATGTTGAGTGAACTTCACGGTTTGAAGATATAAAACAATATCTCCATACCAGGGGTCAGACGACAAGACGAAGAAAATGTGTTCATATGTGAATGAATTGACATGAATAACATCTTTGTCTAATCGTGGGAAATCAGATATTAACTCTGCAAAAACTAGTGATTTCTTGGACTTGGCAGAAGCAAAGTCGAGATCAAATTCTTGTAAGATGAAAATCCATTTATTGTATTTTATGCCTATGATAAATCTAGTGAGGACGTATTGAAATGGATTAACGTCGACAACCACAGTAGTTTTTCAAAGAAATATATAGTGTCGTAAACGTTGGACTACGTGGACGACATCCAAAGATAGATTTTCAACGTGTGAGTAATTACATTAAGGACCGACTAAATTTCGACTGAGATAGTAGATGACGTGCTTGCAGAGCTCATCATCCTCCTGAACTAGAACCATACCAATGGTCTCTTCAGACACAGCGATATACAACAAGTAATCTCTATTGTAATCAAGAGATTTCAATAGAGGGGCCGATACCAAGGCTTTCTTTAAAGTGTCAAAAGACTATTGGGCTCACTCATCCCAGATAAATAGGGTGTCTTTCTTCAATAAGCGCATGAAACCCTTAGTGATATTGGCATAATTCACGATAAACTGATGCAAAAAGTTATCTTTCCCTTGTAAACCTTGAAGCTGTCTAATCGTGCGCGGGGGAGGCAACTGAATAATTGCCTCAACCTTAAGTGGATCTACTATGATCCCTGTCTTGGAGACTAAGAATCCCAAGAGACGACCAGTTCTAATGCAAAAGATGCATTTATGAGGATTGATTCGGATCCTATAGTAGCGACATCTTTCAAAAACTAGTTGAAGGTGAGTAGCATGATCCACTCTCTTGTGAGAGTGAGCAACAAGATCATCGAGGTAAGCTTTGAATATGTGTTTGAGATCATGAAAAGCAAAATTCATGGCTCGTTGGAAGGTTTCTCTGACGTGTCTCAGGCCGAAAGGCATTTTCCGATATGTAAACGTGCCCCAAGGACATATGAATGTTGTCTTATGTTGGTCTTTGGGTTTGATCTGGATTTGGTTATAGCCTGAAAATCCATCCATAAAAGAAAAAATTTCACTTACTGCACACTCATCGAGAATATGATCAATGAAAGGCGTGGGAAAGTTATCTTTAGAACAAGCCTTGTTCAGGTTGTGAAAGTCCATACACACGCGGATGGTTCCTTTCTTTTTATTCACAAGAACGGGGTTGGATACCCATTCGGTCAAGGGAACTGGGTAGTAAAGCCGACATTAAGTAGCTTCTCTACCTCTGCCTTAATAATGGGGGCCTTCCTAGGATTAACAACTCTAAGACATTGTCGAATGGGTTTACCATCCGAGTAAGTCCTAATCTCATGTTCGAAAATACGGGGGTCGATCCCTGACATCTCTTCACATGACCAAGCGAATATGTCTCGAAATTCTTTGAAGAGGTTGGTGTAGATTAGAATCTCTTCTGGCGAACAATATGCACCTATATTTGTATTTTTGATCTTTCCAGGGGTATGATAGATATCAATCTAGACAGTAGGAGAAATACTCACCATATTCCCTGCGGTGTAAATGCCATGTGTATCAAGTGGAACTACGACGTGACCGACTATCTCACTCAAGGTAGATCTAAGATCATCTTGCTCAATTCTTTCAAGACTTGGGAGAAAATAATATTGATGATGCATATTGTCCCAAGGTCTCTCGAAAACATTCATGGCTTCATGGGTGGCTTCGTCCGAAGGAAAAGTATCATCCAAGAAATCATGTGAACAAGATAACGAAGTGGCCCACATGAGCCTAGGAACTGGATCCTCCTCGATCGTCTTCAAGGAAATAGGATTGGGATCGACAGAAGAGTCAAGGATAGCTTGATATGAAATCTCTACTGCCGATAGTGGCATAGCCATGCTAGCATGAGATTTACCTTCAATCGACAAAGTTGGAGAAGGTAGGGTCCAAGGGTCACTAAAATAAGAAGTGTGGAAAGGGATGGACTTCTCTACTGAAGCAGGTGTACTAGACATGGCGTAAATGTGGTGAGTCAGTGTTGAGAAGTTGAAAGTACCCATGAGGGAAGAATACATTCCGACACTAATATTCTTAATTTCTGGCTGAGAATTGTCGACCACGGGGATCGATGGTCCAACAGATGCGTTCGGGCTAGAGTACGCAAAGGATAAATGGTCGATCATCACAATATCCCCTTGATGAGGAAAACAAAGTGTGCAGAAAATGGATGATACGACAATGAACATAACATAAGTCCAATCGAGAGGTGCATCAACTACCTCTACTTCCACCTCTACCATCTTCCCACCTAACTAGACCAAAAAGGTGGGGAGAATACCATGAGGGTAGAAGGAATGACCATCGAATGCGATCAACATGGTCGATGACTTTGAAAGGGTTGGAGAACCGATAGCTTTCCAATAGACTAAGGACATCACGCAAGTGGTAGCACCTTCATCAGTGACTGCTCGTTTGATGGTATATTTAGAATACTCCACATGGATTTGGAAAGCCACATGGTAGGGTAAGCACGGATTCACTTCCGTGACATTAAACTTGATGATCTTTGAGCTACTAGGTTCTAGAGATCCTAAGGCAGAGAGTAAGGCATTCCTCTATGATGGACACATCTAGAGTACCTCCAAAGCAGACATCACAAAAGGTGTTTGGCCCAGATCCTCAACAATAGAGTAGTTTTGGGTTTCTCTAGCGTTAGGGTTATGGGTAGAGCGCTTGAATACTCCTTTCAGAATATGAGGTAGTGGCTCTGGTTACTCGATCTATAAATTCATCTTCGGGGTGGAGGAGGAGCTTCTAGGCTGGTACTAGCTTTTGAAGAGACGTAATCTCAAGAGAAAGTGGCTATATCAATTTTTGCGTCGACCATATTGATACAAACACGGTCGCCATATTGTAGTGGTGGGTTTTGACTCCCACCAGGTGCATTTTTGACGTTCGAAGAACTCAAGGCTAAGTGCTGGTTGTGAGGAAAAGGATTCTTTAGCATAGTGGGTAGAAGATTTAAAATCCTCGCAGCCTCCGTAAGTTTGGGGCATAAGTGTGTAAGGTGATAATCAACACAAAGTTTACAAGGAAACTTAACCTTATTCTTTTCTTTCTTTCCCTCTCTAACATTATCGTTCTATTTTTCATTATTATTCTTCTCCTTGGGTTTATTCTTACCACATCTACAATTATTTTTACCTTTCCGTTTATTCCCATCTAGTTGCTAGTCACCATTTGGGTTTTTCAAAGACTGTACGGAATGTACATCCATTGATTGGGTGGGTTTGGATTGTAAATTCTAACCTTGTACAATACCTACTGCAAACTGATATTCAGAAAAGTACAGAAAAGATACAATCACAAATACAAACATTACACAGAGATTTTTCACCTGGAAACCCAAACCGGGAAAACCAACATATATTATATTCATACATTGTGTTACATTGTTTACAATAAAATATACATATAGGAGCCAGCGGCATCCAAAACCCTAACCCAATGACCTAGATTAGTCCAAAACCCTAACCCAATGACCTATATTAGTCCAAAACCCTAATTCCGTTAAGCGTGGGGGGCTTCGCCCCCCTCTAACCCCCCTACACGCCTGGTGTATATGCTCAGACACTACTACTCGTGCAAAGAATATAACACTTGGGTGGGTTTGGACGATCCAGATGAAGCTGTTCCTCCGGCATACTTTGTTGCTGAGTCTGTGGACTTTACATTGGTGGACCCCACAATTCCATCAGCATGGGGCCTAGGAATCTGTCTAGGATCATGATTTGACCACGGTGTGTTGGGAATAAGGTGGTATAACATCCCAGACTAAGCATAGATCAAATCGAATTTTTGGGCTCTAAAAATGGCCTCTTCCTCGCTAAAGACCCCAGAAGTAGCAACGTCTTTTGAAAAAGTAGTGTGCAAAGACTTTAAAAACCATTCTAAAAGAAAGGTCAGGGGTATAGGAGTCTTAACTAACCATGTTCACCTACGTCGTTCCTAGATATGGTCCAAAATATGAGTGCCAGTACCCTAGTGTAAAGTTGACAAAAGTTCAAGGCCAACATCGTAACGAACGGGTAGTTGAAAATGGTTAATAAAGGCTAGCACTAATTGTTGAAAAGACCCATATGTCCCCCTAGATATCTCAATATTCCATTGTGACACAATCCCGATAAGAGTTCACTGAAACAATCATAATCTAATATAATCGTGATTTAAAGAATTTGATGAGCACTAGAGGTGAAAAGTAGTGATGTGATCACCAGGGTCCTTGTCATTCTTACCCTCAAACTTTGGAATGTCTGATGGAAGCTTGGTGGGGATGGGGGGCCATGTGGGATCATGACTCACCGGGTCATTCATTAGTTTAGACAAATCTGGCAGATTAAGCGTGGCCAAAAAGGGAATATGGGGTTGCGACACCTGACCCCATCGTCCTACAAAAGACTGAGTATTAGGAGCTGTGTTCCATGTAGGATTTTGGTAAGGACCAGAACCTTGTCCAGAATTAAAAGACCCCCCTCCGAGCAGATTCGTGAAAGATGGATTGGGCATTATTCCAGCAGGAATGTTATGATAAGGGTTATGAAAATTGCCCCCAGTTGGATTAGCTCCAAACTGAGGGTTGTTAAAACTACCCCCAACTGGATTAGATCCAGGTTGGGGGGTGCCCAAGACATAAGACTGGCCTCCTCTAGGTGGGAATCCAAAGGATTGAAGTGGATTCATTATGCCAAAAGTATTGGTCGAATTCAACATCGAGGGGATAGGGATATAGGGCGGAACTTGTCCGCCAACTTGGTTGTTCCATCCAGCCGTAGAAGGATTAGACTCGGGGTTAAGGAAGGGGACACTTCCTACATTAGGATTCTCTTGGGGAACATGAGAGGTACCAAATGGAAAAGGAGTGTAAGGAGGTGTAGTGCCCCCAGGTCCAAGGCTAGAGTTATGGCCAACAACTGGGATGGCAGTCGAAAACTATGAAGTGAAACTTGGCTTACTATAAGAAAATGGACTAGTAGCCATGGGGATGGTCTGAACATTGTAACTCGACGAGTGGCCAAAACCCCCAAAAGGGTTAGAGGCAAGAGATGAAGCATTGGCTATGGGCTGAGCCATAGTACCAGTGTAGGCTTCCGACACTGCAACTGTAGGTGTCAAAGGAGTGCAATTGACTATAGTGGGATTGGGAGTTGATGAAATCCCAGTGTTATGAAGAATAGACTCAATACTCATACTTGTGGGATCACAAGTCTGAAAAGTGGATGTGTGTGTACCAATCCCGATAACTCTACGCCTTTTAGAAGGAAATAGCTCGAAAACTGGTGGTAACTGTAACAATCGATAGGACCTGCGAGGAAGCTAGTCTGACTCCACGATGACTTATGACTTTTAACAAATAAAATATATATCCTAAGGCCAACTAGTAATCAAAGAGCATACCAAAAATTCAAATGGCCAATATGCATGCAAACGGGCTAAAGTGGCTGAGTGGCCTCCCTCACTAAAGAAGGTATCCCTCATCCAAGAGGGACCTGAGACTCCTTGCTAAAGTTTGAAGGTAACAGAATCAATTATAAGGGCCCTCGTAGGCTTAACAACCAGTTGGTCAGATCCCCCCAGAGAGGTAATCTTCCATAAAGGTTGTGTGTTGTCCGACCCCTATCTGACCCAAGATACAAGCAGAATAACCCCTGCAAGTAACCTATGAGAAACCTAAGTCAAACAACTAATAAACCACTATATAACCGATGCAAAGGAGAACAGTCGTAAGTCTGGATTACCATATGGACAGGGTAGCAAAGCCCGAAAACTTGAAAGTACCACCTCTCACAGAGGTATGGATACTAGCAAAATCCCCAAATATGAATCAATCCACAAAAATATCTTTGACGCTAGGTGAGTATCCAGGGGTTATCCCTTCAACAAACTTTGTGCGACCTTGTGTTTAACTCCGGTGTGAGTGAAGCCTCCTGATATTACCAATTATACAATGGATTTCTCAACTCCCTGTCTCAGACACACATGTTGATTTAATTTCCTTGGAGAATTTTACTCACAAAATCCTATTCCAAGGCACTAAATCCTAGGCTAGTTTGTGCACCCTAAACAATAAAATCGTTACTAATCAATTTTATTTTAAAGCGTAAATTTTATTGGCATTGATTACTCAAAAAAGTATGGAAATGAAACTCATGGTGTTATGACTCTGCATGAAAATAAAAATAGATATAATGCAAAGCCTAACTTTAATTTTTTAGTGAATGATATGCTAAATAAAAATAGTGCAATCTTCAATTTTAACTTTGCAACTCAGAAGTAAAATGAAATCTTCCATTAAATGTGCTAAGCTAATGATAAAGGTTCCAAGACAAAAATACCAACCAATGCAAAATACCTATTTTTTTTTTATTTTCAATGTATTAAAAAGAAAATGCATGGACTGATAAGCGACTTGATATATAAATTCTACTGTGTATAAAAGCAATCACTCGAGTAGAATACCAAGCAACTATGCAGACATCCCAACTACCAAGGACAAATAAAAAATGGAAAACAAAGAGAAAGACGTCGCCCAAAAATTCAACTCCAAACAGGTTTCTTGTCATCCCAGATAATCTCAATAGGCACCATAGAGACCTAAGAAGGCTCAACGATCCTCAAAACCTACCCAACAGTCACTAAACCAAGAAAGCAAGCAAGGGGAAGTGGTATACGTGTCTTGCAGTGGGAAAACAAGCGTGTATACGCGACTGTCAGGGAAAAAGGGCGTATATCTTTTAAAACAAGGCTAAGCAAGGGTAAAAGGATGAAAAACTCAGACCTAGAGTGAACATATTTTGTCCAACTATGATACGACAAGAAACACAAAGGAAAAAGAGCAATTAAAGAAGAAAAAATACTTCAACCCTTAGAAGGAAGATCTATCCCCAGTGGAGTCGCCAATTCTGTAACAAGGGAAAAAATCTCTATGGCCAAGGGTAAACCACAATAGACAGGTATGACTGCAGAAATCAACTCAATTCCAACATGTGCTATATAAACTAATGTGCAATACAAGGAAGAAGCCTACCTTGATCCAATCATTTGATGTCGTTCCACTATTGAGCACTTTGACCCAAAGCTTTACACCTGCAAGAAGTTCTCAACAAACAAGCGATGCAAGTATATAGTGACAATATATAAAATGAGTTAGCACATCAGATAGCATAATCCATTAATAAAAATTACAAACATGCCCATGGATAATAATCATATATTTTCAAGATATCGATAGGATGGGAAAGGAGTATTTCTATTAATAATTGATCAACAAAAGTATCAACATTACAGACTTCTGTGTTGGCATGGTTTGAAACCAAGAAACCAAGTTCCTTCCAACTGGGTCTCCACCAATTCAATCCTCCACCAAAGGCAAGCTCATAGAAAAGAGGTAATGAGGTCCTCTCGACAATAAGGAAAGAGCTTGGGGGATAAACACTGTGTTCAAACTTGAGGGACAAAGGGATATAGACTCAATATGAAGTAATTTCTCCAGAGTAACTTTTCTCTCAAAGTTGAATGCTTTCTCCTCCTTTTCCATAGCTTGAAATTGTGCTCTTATAGCCTCCAGAATGAAACTGAAGGGCCGAGTCGAAATGTTTCCAGTATATGGAAGGCCAAAGATCTGAGATATTCTGTCGTGACATGGAAACCCAACCTCATTTTGTATTTTCTGGCACAAATCCCGATATATGTGAGATGTAGTGGAGAATCAAGCATATACGCATCTTGCAAAGCAGTTAGGGAGCATATATGTGGAAAAATATATATTTTTGGCTCTGGATTTATCAAAAAGGGGTTGATAAGTATGCATAGGGAAATGGAACAAAATCCCTCTGTGCAAGATAACAATGGTGAGGAAAATCTTGCTATAACAGTATTTGAGTGGATTTCCATCATTTATCAGTGAAAAAATACAATATGATGATCCAAAAACATTGGAGGAGACCATAAGGCGAGCTAAATGCCCACATGATTAGCAAAAAACAAGGCCAACTTTCCAAAAATCTTGGGATGACAAAAAGAAATTCAAGATGGATCAGAGGAAGAAGGGAACTAAGCCACCATTCTTCAAAAATAATCCTCAGGGATAGCCAACTTCCATAGAACCTCGAATGATGGATACATGGGATCAGAGGCCAAGGCAGACACTTGTTCAATGTTGGGTTTGTAAGGTAGATCATATGTTTAGATATTTCCCTCAAAGAGGTGAAAAAGTGAGGACTATTCACAATGTACAACAAGCTGAAACAGTGGAGGACATGGGCATAAATGTACCAAGGATCTATGCAGGCCTAGACAACAAGAAAGCAGAGTATCAACCACATATGATTGAAGTGGAAAGTATCATGAACAACCAAACTATTGTTATTTTAATTTATTCATGAGATATTCATAGTTATATAGATCCTAATATGGTGGAAAGTTTTCATTTTCCAAGAAGCAAGCACGAAAAATCTTGGTTGGTGCAGCTGGCTACTGGAGCCAAAAGAAAATTTAATGAGATGGTTAAGTCATGTCTTATGGACATGAATGGATTGAACACTAGGGCATATTTGAACATGTTTCCTTTAGGTTCGTATGACTTTCTAATTGGGACGGATTGGTTGGACCAACATCATGCTATCCTAGACTATCATAACAAGGAATTTACTTGCTTGGATGAGGAAGGGAACTATTGACGGGTGTAAGTGAAACACCGTCAACTAGGAGAATAGATCCAGATTGGGGTTTTCTAATTAACCCAACCCATTTGGTGTAATCTATTATGACGGGTTTAATGGCTCTGTTAGCCAACTAGGGTCCTAAAAAAAAGAAAATAAATAAACTACTCTAAAGGTAAAACTATGATACAATATACTTTAATCTAATTATTTACAAGTGTTTCCAGAAATATAAATATGTGATTATAAGCAGAGTATTTACAAATTGCAAGTTTTTGGTGAATGCCTTGCGAAATCAATGTTTGGTGATTGTTTTTGAAAGTAGATAAAGAAAGCACATATTTTTGTATTTTCTATTTTATAATCTAAAATCTAAGAACTTAAAAAAAAAATGCTAATAAAACATGATTTGAAACAAGGATAGAATAATGGCCACATCTAATTTAAACTGTCCTATTTTGCTAACAAACAAACTGATAATAGAAATTGAATGCGAATAAAGCTAAACTGAGATTAGTTTCATACTGTGTCTATGTCTCTATGCGATCCAAACCTCCAACTATCTTGTCTATGAGAGAAATATGCAACAAACTTGTACTAACATCTCTTGAATAAACTCAAGGTGTTTATTGACAGTTTGAATATAAGACAGAGTAACAAAAATGTAGATCCAATGATCTTGTGATGATGGATGATTACAGTAAAAGAAATTTCAATGTGAAACATTCATTGGATACATCAACTAAACATCAAGCATAAATTATGAAATTAAAGTTGGAATGATGATCACATAGATAATATATGAAACAATAAGTTATAGACAAAAATTTAAAGTATTGAATAAAATGAAACATCGCATGCTAATGAGACTAAATCTGCATAACATATCAATATTCCATAATAAAAAGCAAAACATAAATGGAACAATGTCACCCAAGTCTAAAGCCGCAATGTGAATCACTTGTCCATTCAGTTCCTAGAATTACATGTCCATAATTTGTTCCAATAAAAGATGATCTTCACTAACAAAGAGAAACAATATTTAAAGTAACCTGGGATCCACATACTCATATCTCATAGGATAGAGATGGATCTCCCAACATAAAGTAATATTACAAAAATACTGGATTTGGAAACCACTTATAACAGAGTTGGTTTATCCCAAAAATAGATCAAAGTTTCTATAAAACATAAAAAAAAGAAACTACTAATCACTTGCGTATAATTGAAAGATCTTTCCTCCCAGTAATCAACAACAACATCTCTAATTTCCTTAAAAAAAAACCATTTTAATAAATTAGAAAAATAATTAATCATAACCAATTACTATTTTTTATAAAAAAAGAGACTTGGCTACAGAATCGAAGATTCTCTAGCG
>CBVK0101039422.1:0-21035 GCA_900067695.1 Picea abies | reverse complement strand
TTCTTGTCGCCATGTGCGGATGAAATTTCAGTGATAACAGATGCCCCCTGATGGATGAGGTTAGGAGCATACGTATAGCCGAAATCCATCAATGTTTCTTCTACTAAGAATGTTGTTGTAAAAGAGAGCAATAGTGGGACCGTGCATAGCGATCCGTAGGAGAAAAAAGGAACTGGTAGGACCCGACCTTATGAGAGTTGTGCAAAAACTAGAAAACTGTGTACAAACGAGGCGGACATGCCCCATGCTCATGTTATGTAACTCTGAAAAAAGATGACTGAAGTGTTGGTGTAGACAACTGCAGTGCCCTCGGGGGCAGTGATGATAAAGGCAGAAGACAAGTCTGCAAAGGAACATACTCTGAAAAATAGGCAATGATCGCGATAATAAGTATTGGCGATGATGCAGGCATTGATGGCCCTACCCAGTTCATAGGTCTTCGAAAAATGGTAGAAATAACTGCAATAGTTGCACAGTAAGACCCACCATAACATGAGAAAGTGTTGGCGTCAAATGTTATGGGGGCCAACGACAACAGGGATCAATGGTGTTTCTCCCTGTGCCGTCCGAGATCTCTCATTGAATGGAGAATAAGAATCAAGATACTGTCACGTTTCTTGAAAATGGTGTTGATGTTGAAAAAAGGGGGACGCGACTCCCAGAAGAAAAGGGCTTCGTGGAATCTACTGAGGTGAGGAAGTGGTAGACGTACACGGACGAAGTCAAGAAGTGGGAAGACTCAAGACTGCCCTTGGTTGTAGGATGTATGAGGTAAAAAGCAGCTGCAACCATGTAACAAGGTCGAGTGTCAGGGGGACAACAAGACTGATGATAAGTTGTGCCAGAGGTAGGAAAAGGTGAACAAATTCAGAGGGTAGAGGTAAATGTCTTGTGGAGTACTCTGAAGATATGGATGATGTCGGCAAGGATAGATGAGAAGTAATTCTCCAAACAAGGGTGACATGGGTTGCGCGTGGTCAAAATGAAGCAAGTCACCAATGGTGACGACAAAAGAAAATGTAAAGACTAGAAATACAGGTGTTTGTACAAATAAATAACGAATAATGTTTTGGGAAAAAATGTACAAATACAGAAATGGGTGCCCCAGTGTAAAATGAGTGCCCCAGGGAGGGCAGAATTTTCTTAGAAAATTGATGAAGGGTGGGGGCCCCATTGGTGAGTTCCTATATGAGGTAGGTGAAATGAAGATAGGTTTGCAGATGGGAAAACTAATGGTGGATGAAATGGAGGGTTCATGATACTATGGAGGTGCAGGTAAAAAATAGAACTGTGAAGAGATAACCTGGGAGTCCATATGGAAAGCTAGCAAAATGAGGAGAAGAAGTATGTGGCTGATGCTCGACATGATAAAAGACTATCAGGACTCCCATCCCTAAAGGGTAATGAAGAACAGCATGAGTGTCAAAAGTGCCAAAAGGTGCTATGAATGGGACAACTCATGTGGGTGAGAATGCTACTGGGTGACAGTACCGTAGGTGCAAATGGAGGCGAGGGTACTGTAGAGCCGGGAATGAGGAAACTAAAGGCCAATATCAATGGGTGTGACTGGAAATGTAAATGCAATATAGAGGGAGAGACTACATGCCAGTGCTGAATATATACCTGAAGGGATGATGTCGATGAATGACGAGCAATTACCTACACACATAACAACCAAATACCCAAAGTGAACAATATCTGAAGAGAATCAAAGATATGAGCATGTATTGGAGAAATGTGACAATGCGCGTGCGTACCTGACCATGATATAGAGAAAAGGTGCCCCGGGGGCACAGGATGAAAAGTGACCCAGGGACAGCTATGATGTAGGTGGCGGGATGCTGATCCCATGGCTGAAGACGGTTTGAAAAATGGACACCTTGGGCTCTCGGAATGGTGAGTAGAAGTTTGGCAAAAGGCCTATATATAGCTGTAGGGCCCACATTGCCACCTCATTTGTACCTACTGCAATAGTGACTGGACGAGCAGATTTCAGAGGAGATTTAGATATTCAGGGAGGACGAGGCATCCGATCGACATTCTGCGAGTATCAGGTTAGTGGTCTGATCGTCCTGTATAGAAATAGGTTTTCAATTTTTGGGCAGGGTTTGTACGGGGGGCCGTACAGGGGTAGTTAGGGGTTTTTGAGGGGGTGTGGGGCCCACATGCATGGGCGATTTGGTGAAAGGCACACATACGTGTGTGCCTGTAAAATAAACATACGTGCATGGGTGCGCAGTAGGGGGAATTTAAGGCGCACCCGAGGGGCACGCCTATGAGTTGAATAGGCACGCATCAGTGCGCGCCTGTAGGTTTGACAGGCGCGCACCAATGTGCATCTATAAAATGAGCAGGCGCTCATAAGGGCACGCCTGTGAAGTGAACAGGTGCGCACTGATGTGCACCTTTTAAGTGTATAGGCGCACATATATGCGCGCCTGTGTGATGAACAGGCGCACATGGGTGCGCGCCTGTGGGAATAAAAACCACGCCTAGGAGGCAAGGTTTGAAGGGTAAAAAACAAGTCTGTTTGATGTTGTTTGATGTTGTTGATGGTTATCTGATTTGACATAAGACTCTGTGTTGGTTGCAGGTGGCCAGCAGTGACGATGCCAGTGCAGTGGGGAGAGCGAGATTGGGCCCAGCTGCGAGATGTTGTGGCCATTGAGGGGCCTGGGGTGAGGGCGACTTTGGCAACCTGTGGGTTGCTAAAGTTCTTTGAGTGCCTGTTGATACGGGCCCAGGAGTACTTAATACAGTTCCTACTCCAGATGTGGAGTTTGGAGCTGCACTACTTCCTCGTGCGAGGAGAGCAGATCCCCTTCACTGCGGTGGAGGATGTTTATTTTCTGACTGGGCTCCCCTTTCAGGGAACACCCCTACTGGCAGAGCCTATAATGTCGAGGGATATAGCCCTTGTGACTATTGGCGAGCAATACTTCTTAGCTGAGAACTTTATGTCGGGGACTGTTGTGAGCATTAGTGCTATAGACTCCCTGGCTCATTGTTGCATAGCGGCGATGATTGTTCGTGTATATGGGTCACTTGTGACCCAACGGATTAGTGGTGGCCAGCTGTTGGTGCTGGAGAGAGTGGTGGGCGGCAAGCAGTTTGCGTGGGGACTGATGCTGCATGCGTAGATGATAGCCCAGTTGGACCGTTGTCGGTCCACAAGCACAGGAGAGTTCGGTTCTGGGTCTATCCTGGTAGCTTGGTTTTTGGAGAGGGTGCCCATGTTGCACCCGAGAGTTATACTAGAGATGTCGGGGGCACAAGAGCCACGATTGAGGCAATGGTCTACTGTTTTGGTTCGTTACGGTGGTGGCGAAGGCGACCACTAGTTTTCAGTAGAGGCAGCTTGGATATGGTGGTAGATGCCACAGGTAGTACTTTGGTACCCCTATGCTGGGGTTCACTTCTGGGGGGACCTGGACATGGTGTTGCCTCCTGGGGAGGTTTTTGACCATCGAGGTACGTCGATTATTGTGTATGTTTTTTATTTATGTTTTATTTTTGAGATATCAGTCCATATGTATGTGATATAGATGTTGATACTATCTATTTGTTTGTTGTTTTGTGCATGTGCAGATGTGGCATCTCGCAGGCGCGAGGTGGAGATGCAGAGAGCACCGGTTCATCGAGAACCAGAGAGATTGCCACATGGAGAGAGACGTTGGCGGGATGAGACCACGGGGTGACCAACAGAGCTTGAGAGGGCAGTGAGGAGGCACCGGTTCGATGACCCTGGTGCGGGGCCATCACACGCCCCTCCAGCAGCGGCCGGAGTTGATTTTGAGGATATACACTGTCGTTTGGAGACGGTGTTGCAGGACGTGCCTGAGGGCATGTGGACATGTATCCAGGATGAGAGCTTCCTGGATCAGTGTGTGGGGGTGCCGCCACCCTAGCGGGCCATAGTGCAGTGAGCAGTAGTGCTTGCTGCGATGACGAGTGGATGCATGCCGCTGGGGTAGGAGGGTCCTATGGGTGGTCCTCCACCACCTCCTCCTGAGGGAGGAGTAGGTGGGGGTGTGATAGAGGCACCCTGATTGATGTATGATGTATATCTTTTTGTTGATAGGCTAGTGAGCCGGTTTTTGTACTGAGGTGCTGCATTGGCCTGCGGATACATGTATTTTTGTATGTAAACATTCGGATGGCCTGATGGGGCGATATATATATATATATGAGCATACATATTTTGAGATCCTGATGTTGTCTACATGTTTTTGTTGATGTTTTTGCTCATGTCTATTCTATATATATGCTGTGACAGGATTTATGAGATGTTTATGTATGTGTAGCTTGATGTGATATATGCCAATTTAACACCATGTTATCTATTTCATCTGTTGTTTGATTCCATTGTCTTGGGATATGTGTAAATGTAATGGAATCAAAATGTTGAGATAACAGTCTAACCTGCAGGTATTTGCGAAAGAGGCACAGATTGCGTACATGGTATACATTATTGAGCTGGAGAATGACTAGTTGAGAGTCGAGGAAGATGCTAAGGTGACAAATATGATGACGCTGGGCATCAGCCAGGAGGCCAATGACCACAGTTTATTCAGCTTGGTTGTTGGTTGCTGGTCCCAAATAGATGTTGCTTGAATGTAGCATTTCGTGTGAGGGGGTGTATAGAGCCCAAGCCACTGAAGCGAGATTTTGTGTCCAACGGCTGGCGCCATCGGCATAACCAATGTGGTAGGCTAGTGGAGGAAGCATCTGTCAATAGCACAAAGAATAGTTTAGATGAGAGGGTAGGAGAAAAAAGATTAAAAACACTAAAAAAGAAGAAAAAATAACCTAAAGTAGAATGACTACTTCTAAGCATAAAATTTCTTGAGGTATAACCCTTTCACGGGTTCCTTGAGTGAGAGGCCTTCGGGGGAGGCCAGGATGTATTCACCTTTGGTGAGGCAATGTTGGATGATGTAAGGGCCATGCCAAAGTGATTTGAATTTTCCATGGCCAAAGGTATCATGGGTGATATCATAGGCCAGGACGAGGTCGCCTTCGCAAAATGATCGAAGGTTGGCATGGCGAACAAAGGTAGCCTTGGATCATTTTTTAGCTGCCTTGTTGTTCTGTAAGGAAGATCGACGATCTTCATCTAGAGACTCCAAGTTTAGCAAGTGCTACTCCATTGGAGCAGTGTCAGGTAAAAGCTCAATTGTGGTGCGTAGGGTGGGGATTTCGCACTCGATGGGAAGAGTTGCCTTGACCCCATGGACTAAGTGAAATGGCGTGAAACCTGTAGCAGTCTTTACTACCATTCGATAAGCCTATAGCGTGGAAAATAACATATGATGCCAATTTGTTTTATGTTTATTAATCGTGCACTGTAACATGGTCTTGAGGACAATGTTCACTGCCTCGACTTGTCCATTTGAATGAGGGTAATATGGTGAGGCAAACTCGTGAGAGAATCCTAACTAAGATGAGAGTTCAACGAAGATATCATTCTCAAAGTGTTTCCCATGGTCGGAAACAAGTTGGAGTGGTACTCCAAAATGAGATATGACGTGGTTAAAGAAAAAACGCGCTGCAATGTCAGTGGTGTTGTTGAAAGTGGGCATAGCGTCGGCCCATTTGGTGAAGTAATCAATGGCGACAACAATGTATTTGTGACCATTGCTGGAGGGGGGATTACAAGTCATAAAGTCAATGCCCCATTTGCAAAAAGGGCAAGCTATAATGACAGGGTGGAGAAGGGTGGGGGGGGCTCGGGCTTTGTTGGCATAGAGCTGACATTGCTCACACCATTTCACGGCATGAATGCAATTGTGAAATAGGGTAGGCCAAAAGTAACCGGCCCGGATAATCTTTTGAGCAGTGGATATACCCGAAATATGGCCCCCACAAGCGCTGTTGTGGCAGTCATTTAAGACTCTGTCGACCTTGTCAATAGTCAGGCATCAACGGAGAATGGTGTCGATGCCCTGCCAGTATAAGATGTCTCTGATGAGGAGATAGTGGGGGGCCTGATGGTGAATATGCTGACGATCATCTCGTGATAGGTGGTTACCGAACTTTTGAGTTCGGAGGTAGACGAGAAGGTTGCCATACCAATGATCATCGGAAGCGATGTAAAAAAGATGTTCGTCAGGAAAGTCAGTGTTAACGGGGGCACTGGGTGTGTCATAGGGGAGGGCCATGACAAGTTCAGCGAGAACAAGGGCCTTCTTACTCTTAGGTGTTGAGAACTTGAGGTCGTACTCCTGAAGGATAATGATCCATCGAGCGAATTTTTCCTTAACTTGTCGACGACTGAGAAAATATTGCATAGGGTTGGAATTTGCGACGACCTTGGTAGTGCAAAGCAGAATATAATGGCACAGTTTCTGGACTGCAAGGACAACTACAAGAGCAAGTTTCTCTTCGTTTTTATACTTCAGGGGTGGTCCTGAGAGGTTCTTACTAACGTAGTAAATGACATGTTCACGATTTTCATCTCCGAGCTGGACGAAGATGCCAACTACTGATACAGCTGATGCTGATACGTAGAGGATGTAGTCACGATTGTAGTCAGGTGCACTAATCAAAGGTGCATTTGAAAGCATTGCTTTAAGATCGTCAAATGACTATTGGGCGTAGTCATCCCAATGAAAAGGGATGTCATGACATAGTAAGCGAAGGAAACCGTGTGCACGTATGGTGTAATTAGGAACAAAGCATATAAGAAAGTTAGCTTTGCCCTGTAGACTCTAAAGTTGTCGTAAATTCCGAGGAGGTGGAATTTTGATGATAGCTTTGAATTTAAGGGGGTCCACAATAATACCACTTTGGGAAATGATAAAACCGAGGAGGCACCCTGCGGTGACAAAGAACACACACTTGAGAGGGTTCAAGCGGATGTTGTACTGACAACACCATTGAAAGATGATTCATAAATCATCGAGGTGTTGGGTGCATTTCTTGGATCGAGCTGTGAGGTCGTCCAAGTAGGCGATGATGATTGCAGCCAGATCATGAAAGATGTATGTCATTTCCTGCTGGAAAGTTGTGCCAGCATTTTTTAGGACAAAGGGCATGACACGATATGAAAAAGTACCCCACAGGGTAATGAATGCGGTTTTATACTGATCAGTTGGGTGGATTTGAATTTGGTTATAGCCAGAGAATCCTTCCATAAAGGAGAGAGCCTCGTGACCGGTGTAGTCGTTGATAATTTGATCGATGAAAGGCGTTGGAAAGTTGTATTTTGGACATGCATTATTGAGATCACGAAAGTCGGTGCAAACATGGATAGTGCCCTATTTTTTGTCGACGGGTACAGGATTGGAAACCCATGAAGTGTAAGTGATGGGGTAAATAAATCCGGTTGTACGTAATTTGTCAATTTCAGCTTTGATAGCCACAACCTTGGATGGGTGTAGTGGTCGTTGTTTCTGGAAAATTGGTGTGATGTCAGGCCAGGTGTCGATGCGATGCTCGACAATAGAGGGATTGAGGCCAGGCATTTCTGTGTATGACCAAGCGAAAATATCCCTATATTCTTGGAAGAGGGCTTTATATGTGGCGATTTCCTGAGGAGTGCAAGCGGCTCCAATGATGATTTCTTCGACGATGCCATTTTTAATGGAAATGTCGATTTTGATGGTGGGGGAAATGTTTGCCAGATTACCTTCTTCAAAAGCATCGGGGGAATGAATGGGATTGTTGAACCAATCGATAGGCCCTAATGGGATAAAATCCTTGGTTTCGATCGCGTAAATGGGGTTTTGTTTAGGAGGCATGAGGGCTTCCTATGGAAGGAAGAGTGCACAATGATGTAGTGTGTCCCAGGGAAAGTCCGGGCATTGTAGTTCTTCGAGTATTTCCTCATCACAATGGAAACGACGGGAATATAAGGGATCATGAGGAGTGATCTCAGTGACAGTGTGATTTCCCCCTGATGAAGAAGTAGAGGGGGTAATGTTAGGAGATGGCGAGGGTTCACTCGACATAAACCATATGTTGAAATATTGAGGGGTACCCGTAGTGGTTGGGTGGAGAGTTTCCGTAGGGGAATGAGAAGGAGAGTTGGGTGGGTTACGGGGTAAATCCTTAGATACGTCATCTAAGAACCACGGAGGCATTGGGAGTGCCTCGGGTTTGAGAGAAATGACATGAAGATCCTCAAGTGGTGAGGTAGTTTCAATGATCGCCTCTGTGGGTTGGTGACACAGACCCAATTGGCGTTGCCTATATTCGAGGATCATAGGACATTGGTATGTAAAATGAGCCAACGAATTGCAGAGAGAACAAGGGCATATCAGACGTTCATTGATGGAAGTGGTGATATAGAGGATGTCAGTGATATTTGAAGAGGACGTAGCAGGGAGTGGGTTGTTCTGGAAGTTTTGGCGTACAATAGCTAATGTATGTCGGAAGCATGGCAGTGCTGGGAAATGATGGGTATAATGGCCGTACTCTAAATAGATAGTGCAAACATATTTGGTCCTCAACCCTTTACTACTGGAAGGTTGGGTGGTAGTAGTAGGACTAGCAGTAGTGGCGGGTGTTGTGGGAGTTTGATTGAGGGGGGTCAAATTTTGTAATTCAGGTAGGGATGGGCAATTGTTGGTTTGGTGGCCCTCTTTCTCACATAGTGCGCAAGGTGGTGGGATGTGTGGAGGAAGTGGAGCAGTGGGCTCTTTATTCTTCCTTCTACCCCCAGCTATAGTAGGAGGGGTAGTGAGTATGGGGGTAGTGGGGGTAAGGATGGGAATCTTCATGGGAAGTCCTTCCTGTGGGGGAAGGGATGGTCAAGGGACCATCTCTGGTTGATGTAAATACCAAACTAGGATTGCTAACACCATATTAGGTAGTGTGAGTGTTGCGGCTACCTGGAAATCTTCGATATCGGGTGGAGGGTAAAAGAAGGGAATTTGAGTGAGGGGCTGGGGAACTGTCTCCCAAATGGGACTATGCCCCTGAGGGGATGTGGATCCATGGACCGTAGGGGTCGATGAGTGCGCAGGAGGCTCCTATGGGAGTGGTTCTATGACTATTGAGATGTCAGGAATGAATGAAGCCTCTTGAGGAGGACGATCATCCTCCGTGTGAGTTCCATTAGATGAGATGACGTATACTTGATTAGGGGGAAGGAGTGGTGGTGCTCCATGGTATGTCCCTAATAAGGACGGATATTTGAAAATCCCAGGACCCATCTCGACAAGTGGGTATGTGTCGTGGTTGGTGTGGATGAGAGGAAGAATGTTATCAAGATTGGCAGATGGGTTAAGCTCATAATGTGAGACTTGGTCTATAGTCACAATCTTCCCGTTGTGGGGGAACATGATTGTCCGAAAGACGGAAGATGCCACTGCCTTCATAGCATACATGTAGCTACGTGTGAACAAGATATTGTAATCGAGCAGAGCGTCGATAACTTCTATGTCAATGAGAATAGTTTTACCCCCGAGTTCCACGGGGACATTTTGGAAGAGCCCTTCAGGAGATGATGGTCATCCGTCATAAGCTCGTAACATGATGGCTGAGGGTATGAGTTATGGGGAACCAAGTTTCTACCATACTTTTTTGGACATGATGCATGTAGATGCCCCTTCATCGATGATACACTGATGAATGGTGATGTTCCGTATTTTTACTGGTATTTGAATAGCGACCAAGGCGGGAAGATGAGGTCGAGTATCTGTAGGGTCGACTGCCCCCAAGGCAAAAAGTAGTGATTTCTGCTACATAGGACAAGTCTGGAGGACTTCCAAGACTAACATGGCATCCAGGGATTGTGCTAAGTCATCTACCAAACTATAGTTATGAGCTGCCCTAGCCTATGGGTTGTGGATATTCCTGCGCAATGGGATGCGAGGGATGCATAGTGGGGGTTCGGAAGAAGGGCAAGGGATCACCAACGGGGGTCCCATCAGTGTAGGGTTTGTCTCTAGAGAGATAGGAGTAGACTCAGCTGGTGTATGATATTGACGATTGCTTGTTTGCAGAAGAATTTCTTCCTCATTGGTGAGGAGAATTGTTCGCTCTGCTGGATTGTTGGGGTTGTGGTATTGGCCCACCTGAGGTGGGGGAAGCTGTGTGTCATGTTGGGTGTTTATTACACCTTGATGTGGGATAGGATTTTGCAGCACGGTGGGAGGGGGTTGTTGTGCGTATTGTTGTGGTGCCTGCTGAGGAGTAGGTTGTGCAGGAGAAGGGGGAAGGCTCCCAGAGTCTTTGAACCATTTGAAATCAACGATCTAGGGGAAATGGTGAGTGTAATGACTGAACTCACCACAAAGGGCAGAAGGGAAGATGGATTTAACATTATTCCACCCTTGGCATTTGTTGTTATTTCCCCCTTGAGGGTATTGGTTTTCTTGGTTCTGGTTTCCCCCAGTGGGTTGATGCTGTGGGGGTTGATTCCCGCCTTGACTAGGGTTGTTGTTATTCCTGTTCCGTCCTTTCTTCTTGGCATTGTTTGATTGATGAGTTGGATTGGCTATGTTCAACTGTTCAAAATTTTGGTATTGTTGAGCGGTAGAGGGTTGAACAAAATTTACCCCCGCATGTGGATGTGGGGGAGCCATGGGCTCTGGCGGACTAGGAAAAGGGAAGTATGGATTGTGGGGTGGTACCGATCCATAAGGTACATAGGAAGGTGTATCGCTTTCGCTAGTGCTATAAGTTGATGTTGAGGGAGTACCACTAGTGGCTTGAAGATGTGGATGTATGGGAGGTGTCGGTGGTGGTCCACTAATAGGTGGGGGTATAGCAAAAGGGTATGGTTGTTGATAAGGGGGTGGGGGGTAATAAGAAGTGCCCCCATATGCCGGTGGGTATTGAGGTGTTTTATACATTGGTGGTGGTTGGGGTTGTGGACCATGGTGTGTGGTGGCAACTATTAGTCCGTCTATTGAGTGAGACATCCCCAGTTTGTCTTGGCTGAACGGCACAGGTTTTGGAAGATCAGGAAGTACTGTGTATAAATACCCTGACTGTGCGTAGATGAGGTCATACTGTTGGGCCTTACTGATGGCTTCCTCTTCAGATTGCAGGAAGGTGGAAGCCACATCCTTACCAAGGAGAGAGACAAGTGATCTAAGAAACCAGTCGAGACATTGCTGCTTGGTGGTCTCTGCTTTACACAAACTACGTCGCCTATGCCACTCATGAATGTGGTCAGCAATGTGTGTGGCTAAGGTTTGTTTGAAGTTAGACAGTAGTTCTAGACCATTTTCATGGGAGATGGGTAATTGGAAGAAAGTTAAGAATGCTTTGGCCAATGACTCAAAAGTTGTATGGGACCCTAATTTTTCTTCGACATACCATTTGGATGATGGGCCAGTAAGTGTGCGTTGAAATAATTGTAGTCTGATGGAATCATCCATAATGCTATTGGAAGAACACCATGGATGAAAGGTCATGACATGGTTGGTGGGGTCATCTCCTGCCTTTCCTTCAAACTTTGGTATGTCCGAAGGAAGTTTTGTTGGCATTGCAGGCCATGTGGCGTCATGCAATATAGGATCATTGGTGATCTTGGTGAGATCTGGTATGTTGAGAGAGGCCAAATATGGCATTTTTAGTGGGGTAGGAGGGTTAGCTCCAGCCATAGTGTGTTGTGAACCTGACCCTTGATGGGGACTAGGTGGGTTGGTGCTCCCTCCTTGAGAGGAAGTGGGTCCTGTTATCCACATTTTTGGTCCTCGGGATGATGTCATGATAGTGCCATGATAATAGAAAATCAAACTCTTTACTAAGAACATTTTCATGAGAAAGGTTACACTTGTCAGTTTCCAAAACACATATTTTAAAGATAGTTCGCAGGCTGCATATATACGCTCCTGCGAGAATCCTTCATTCCTGCAAGCTGCATTCAACTTGACTGCAAACTTCTCGCACTGTACTCAAGGTCAGGGTACGAACATGTTTCTAAAGGAGGAAATGGATAAGTTCTCGATCCTTCTAGAAGCAATCTTCTAGAAGGATGAGTTGGCTTTCGAATGGTTGGCAAAATACTGACTTTCCAGATATCTTGGGATCATTCTCTATCCAAGTAACTAAACTATCTTCTCCTATATATTGAAGAGATTGCTCATGGAAAGGGTTAACAAGAGAGATTAGAAGCAAGTTAGCAAGAGACTGATTGGAGAATTAGTGCAAGACTGTATGGAGGATTGATGCTACAACAGCCAAGGACAACAGCAAGGTCATCTTATGTGGTTGATTTTCTTCATGCATGAGCAAGTGTGTGTGTCAGAGCTAGGAGCCATCGAAAGGAGACCTACGACATCAAGGCTCAGGTTGTAAGTTTCACTTTCATTTAATTCAATACATGAATATGTCCCTTTCCCATAATGATGATGTCATCTTATTACATGATTCCTTGATCACATGTATAGACTAGGTATTGAATATATGAATTTGCTTGTACTTCGATTGGTTTGTACTGTTGTGATCGGACGACACAAGAGCATCGAAGTGTAGCAAGGAACAACAAAGATTTAAGGAGAGCATTCATAAGGTATGTCCACCATCCATTTCTCTTAGTTCATTCAATAGTCTAGATCTAGGGAAAGAGTAGTATTCTGTCTTGTTTTGTTCTAGATCCAGGTGGATCTAGGGAGGTCGGTTTGTGTCTGCACTCATGGACTTATCCTATAAAAAAATTGGTGACTCCACTGGGGAACTATCCCTTTTGTCATTTTGGTTTCTGGATTTTCTGTGGCCATTTTCTCTGGTTGCCTTTTTCTCCTGATTTGTAAATATCTGAGTCCTCAGGATACCCTGAGAGACCTTCTGGGTCAAAGAGTCAGTTTGATTTTTGCTTGATTTTTCAAATTTTTCATTAGTTTCAGGGATTCCCGCACTGTACCCATTAGTAACCTACAAGAACCTTGATAATTCGCACCTTTCTTATATATTCTAGTGCAAGTAGTTCGCAGTCTGCACTTAAGTAGCCTGCGAAAACCATAGTTTATCGCGCTGTCCCAAACTAGCTTGCGAACAGTTTTGTGAAATTTTTGGATTCAATTTTTGACTCTGTCAATAGCTCATATATGTTGATTTGTACCTCTCTGGCTTGTTGAATCAGTGATTCACTTATCTTTTGCTATATGCTATAATTGGCTCGCTGGATCTGATCTAGGTTTTCTAGGCTTGTTCTTGCTTTGGTCACTTGACTTTCATCTCTTAGCCTTTATTGACATTTTTCTTCTCTTTGTTTACTGGGGTTGAATGTGTCATGTTGGTTAAGAATCAGTGATTGATTGGAAGTTAAGTTTTTTATGTTTATCTTGTACTTATTAGTCCAAAAGGACAATTTTCATTTGCATTGAGAAGCTCTTTTGGTTTGTTTTTTGTTTTTACTTTCATTGAAAGTATTGGATTGGGTTGTTTGTTTGGGTCTCTATATTTTGGTTTTCTTTTCCCATTCATTTGAGTTCTTCTTGGAAAGTGAACTGCATGTTTTCTTTCAAGATCTTTTGTTTTGCCTTTGAAACACCATTGAAAATCAAAATTGTAAAGTATTGAAGTTTAAAAAAAGACATCTAGACATTGTTCATCGATACATGATTGTTTGCATTCATATCTAAACGGAAATTGAGCATTGCATGTGCATTATAGCATTGAGATTGATTCAGAAATTGTTCTCTCTCTCCCATAACTAGGATTCATCGAATGAAAAAGATTATATTTCATCATATCCTTGCATTGATTGGGTCAGAGTCACACATCATTAAGTTTCACTTCCATTGCCTCTGAGTAAACAACAACCATTAAAAACACTGCGCAATATTAAAACTGATCTAGTAACTCTTTTATACGGATCTTTTACACCAACATTTAGTTAGGCTAGTGCTTTGGAGTAGGAAGAGAGACACACTCTCCAAAGCTCAAAAACACACAATAGTATCTTGAGATAGGGAGTGTAAAATTCCATTGGCCGCATATTGTCCTGGGAAGCCCTTGTAACACAAGGGTCAAGCATTAGGTCACATTGGTGTTGGCAGGGATACTAACCTGCTCTGTTGACATTGGTGTAGAGATTGCACGTATTATGGGGGTCACTCCGAGGTATACCCACAATTATGAGTGGAAGCCTTTGAGTTGATTTCGGGCTCGATACCCTTCCTTTGCGTGTGGATCGGACTGACAACCGTTTCCCCAGGCAATACTGTTGTCTTTGGTAACCTTAGTGGCCTTTCTCTCTAGGTTCTTACCCAAGGTGACTGCGGAGGGGAAAGTCTCTGTGGTACCTAGAATCGACATTGATCAAAATCACTCGGGCTCCTTGGAAGGTAAATCCACAATTACTGCGTGGAAGCTTTAGAGAGTAAATCCACAATTACTGACATGGAAGATTTCACCAGGGTGTAATTCTGTTAAGCAAGTCGTCAACGTAACTTTTCCACCCTAGCCCCGCCCCTTCTCATCTCATTGTTGCGACGTTGGATTTCATCACCAACTAGTGGCTTCGATATTAGAAGTTATTGTTTGCTTGGTGATTGTCTCTAGATTTTGTTTACTAGTGTATGCTGTTGTTTTCTCGTAGTCGACCATAGGATTTTCATTGGGGAGTTTGTTACTCATTTACAATTGCTCCCCCATGACGTTCGCGTAGGATGCAAGGTTTGTCTCCGGAATGTCCGGAAGCTTCACAACCTTTGCACACAACAACACCTGAGGGTACCCTTGAGGACTCTCCTCATCTGGGTGAAATCCCTCTTGTTACTATACCACACGTGGACATAAGTGACGTCGCAGAAGTCTTTACACCACCTCCACAAGTACAAACCACTGATCCTCTTACAGAATTTCGAATTACCAATACTATAGAAGATTATCGCATTCATCGTGGTGAACGACCTTCGGGACGATTTCATCTTTCTGGTGAAGATCTTCCATCTACTGAATCAATCGCTGGGCCTTCTCACGGTGTAGTATGCTAAGATCCTTCTTGGTCAGGTGATTTTTGATGAGTCT
The DNA here is from genome assembly GCA_900067695.1 of Picea abies. Lineage (NCBI taxonomy): Eukaryota > Viridiplantae > Streptophyta > Pinopsida > Pinales > Pinaceae > Picea > Picea abies. The sequence continues at coordinate 6,104 of CBVK0101039422.1, read as the reverse complement.
TGTTTGGTACTGAATCCCCTGTCTACGAAATCATCAACCCTCCTGAGTCTCCTGAACTCTACGAAATCATCAACCCTCCTGAGTCTCCTGAACCAGAAACTGCACCAGAGACTACAACTTATCGTTTTCTTCTCCCTCCCGAGATGGCCCATATTGCTATTACTTTGAGTGTCCAAAATACGATTTCGGCAACCACTCTTGCCCCTATTAATACCTAGAGAACTCTTGAGGCTAATCTGAATCTACCTCCTCTTTACCATGCGTTAAACCCTATGTTGAATGTTGCACATCCAACACCACCACAAACTCCAGCTGGTTCTCCAGGTGGTCCTCAGCTTCCTAGCCATCCTATTCCCGGTTTCATCCCGACACTCCCTCAGTTTCCTACTGGCAATCCTAATGTTGGTAGCGTTATTCCGACCGTTGCGCCTAATGTACAAGTTCCTGTTGGTGGTCAGGGTAGTACCTTTCCTTTTCCCAGACATACTGCAACTATTGCACAACCTACAGTTGGTACACAACTTCTGGGTGGAACTATCCCTTTGGTAGGAGCACCGACCTCACCGTTAGGACAAAACATACCTCCTTCTTTGGCTCAGTATTGGAATCAACTTATGCAAAACTTTCCTCAAAATGCTGGGGGGCAACAAGTTGTCCCTACTCTAGGCCAACCATATCCAGGGGTGACTAATCCTATCTGGGGTTACGATCAAACTACTCAACCCCAAACTCAAGGTCAAAATCCTTGGGGTTACTATCCTATTCAACCACCACAGGGCCGACCAGGATCTTCTCTCTGGGGGAAAACTGCATATGCTCCCACTGGACTACTGATAGGGCTTCCACCCCAAAGTCACCAGTATCCACAGGTGAATCGGAAATTGCCTTTTCTTGCTACCCTGGATTTTCCAGATTTGTTTAGGATTCTCAATGATCCTATTCGTCACTCTCCCCAATGGCCTGCTGTTCCTGCAAAGCTTCCATCAGACATTCCAAAATTCGATGGGAAGGTGGGAGAGGACCCAAATAATCATGTCATGACTTTCCATTTGTGGTGTTCGTCTAACTCGTTGATGGACGACTCCATTAGATTGCGTCTTTTTCAAAGAACTCTTACAGGTGCTGCTGCGAAGTGGTACATTGAATTACCACGAGGTTTCTTTTCCGATTTCAACACCCTTGCAATGGATTTTCTAACACATTACCAGTTACCGATCCGTTACGATACTGGAACTGATATTTTAACCTCCTTTAAACAAAGCACGAGCACTCATATATCTGATCATATTCATGAGTGGCGACGAAGGAGATGTCTCATCAAACTAGAACTTCCTGATCAGTTACTAGCAGAATGGTTTACAAAATCTTTTGTAAACAAAATCGATAAAGACATTGATATGGGCGGTGTTGTTACAAAAGAGAAGGCTATTAGTCGTGCTCAGTATTTGGATCTCGTGTATTCACAAAAGGGAACCTGGTATGATTTACTACCCGATTTACCTCGTCCTGGTACTTCTACCTCTTCTGCACCTCCGGTTGCCTCGCATGCAGCCGATGGTGTGATTGGTTCTACTCATAGCCACTCACATTCCGTTTCCACCACAACCCCAAAATCCACATCTTCTAATGTGCAAAGTGCTCCGTCTCCTACTCCTCCCCCCATGTAAAACCTCGGAAGTGAACGTTGTTCAATCTACACCGGCTGGTAAGACTAAGTCTAGAAAAGGGAGAGGCAAGAATAAGGAGGGTAAAAACAATAATTCTAATGAGCAAACCAAATCACCTCCTGTTGATGACCGGGATAAATGCAAGCCACGCTATCCTTGCCTTATCTATGGTGACGATCACTACACGAAGGATTGTCCAAGACGTGCCGAGGTCAACAAGTTCCTTCAAGGAACACCAAAACCTTCTACGCCGACAGTCTTGTCTCAACCCTTCCCGTCTCAACAACAGGCTTCATTGGTCATCCATGACCAACCATCTACCTCTACACAGTCCTATGTTTTGATGTGCACTGGCGATTCTATGAAGAACAATGTTACACTTACCACTAGAGCTAAATAATATACTCCTTCTAAGGAGAAGGTTGAAGACTTACCTCCCGATTTGGTTCAGCCATCTCCACCAAATCCACCTACAAATGGTCCTCTTCATATCGAAAGGCCAAATCTTGATACAGTTTTATGACCTCCCAAAGGTGTCATTAAGAAGTCGACATTCAATCCTCATGCAGGGCAGCCCAGAACTATAGCATTGTCAAAGATATGACCCAAGAACCCTCAGCGATGTCTTCCCTCGAAGTCCTTCAGTCTTGTCCTGCGCAGCGAAGGGCTCTGTTGAAAGCGATAGGTGGAATTGATCCTACCGATTCGAATTTGATAGTCTTTAACTTGGATGATCATATTCCAAGGTTACCCCCACAGCTTGCGTTTCAAATACAGGTTGTGGTCGCCAACAAGAGCATTTGTCGAATGGTCGTTGATAAAGGGGCCTCTACGTAAGTAATGTGTTTTTCTTGTTGGAAATCCATTGGCTCTCCACCATTAACAGAATCACAAAACACTTTGCGAGCCTTCAATGGTTCCAGTTTTAAGCCATACGGTGTTCTTTCATCGTTGCCTATCACTCTAGAAGGTAAGACCATCCAGATAGAAGTGGAAGTTTTCAATACTCCTCTAGATTATAATCTTCTACTTGGACGAAGTTAGGTCGATTCTATGCGTGCTGTCGTGTCAACCCTTTTCCGTGTCCTACGTTTTCCTCACCAGGGAAAAGTGGTCATGGTTGATCAACTTGCTTTCTTTAATACCGATACTCGCACGGGCAACGTGTCGTTTATAGCAAACACTCCACCGGGTTATGAGAATGTTGGTGTCGGTCTTTTGAAAGATTCGTCATTAATGGGTACTTTTCCCATACCACCACCACCCAATATTCCAAGCCCGTCAGTTGCATCTATTAACATGATCTCTACTGTGCCTCATGAACTTCCAGTGTCTCCCGACCCTTGGATAGTCCCTGATTCTGGTGATCATGTTCGTTTCGACGACGTTATGCCGTTAAGTCTGGTTGAGTCCACTTACCAAGATATTCAATTAGTAAGTCATACCACATATTCTTGTGAGGAGTTGTCTCCTAATCCTTTCCGCGTTGTTTTTCCAACTGACGAGATGATCATGTCCATCCTGGATGACAACCCTTGGGATGATGGACATCATTGTTCCATACTGTTTCTGGAACAACAGACTCTTGAGAACTACCAATGGATTTCGACTCCATCGACTGTTGTTGTTATTACGACTGTTCCTGGATCTACACGAGATGTGTTTGCAGAAGGGAACCTTAGTAACATTTCACCCATGATACCCATAGATATTTCAGTGAAACCTGGGATTGTTGAGAACGTTCATATTGGAACATCGTGTTCTCCCGACGAAATTGTCACCTATACTTCCTTGTTTAAAGAATTTCGTGACATTTTTTCTTGGAGTTACATACCCTGGAGCCAAGCCAGTTCGAAAACGCCTCCATCCTGTCCATCCACGTAAAGCGGTAGCCATTAAGCTCGAAGTTGAAAAACTCCTTAAAGCCAGTTTTATTTATCCCGTGGCATTGACAGAGTGGGTGTCTAACCCAGTACCGATAGATAAAAAGGGTGGTAGTATATGCGTTTGCGTTGATTATCAGGATATCAACAAAGCTTGTCCAAAGGACAATTTTCCAAACCCTTTTGTTGACCAAATCGTCGATGACTGTGCTGGTAGTGAAATCTTTTCCCTCATGGATGGATTTTCTTGCTATAATCAAATCAATATAGCTCCCGAGGACCAACATAAAATGGCTTTTATTTGTCCTTGGGGTACTTTCACCTACAGAAAACTCCCTTTCGGTCTGAAGAATGCGGGTGCTACGTTTCAACGTGCTATGTCTTATGCATTTCATGATATCAAGCATATTGTTCAACCATATCTGGATGATTTGCCAGCTCACTCTTTACGCAGAGCCGATCACCCTAATCATCTCCGAGCGATTTCCGCTCGTTGTCGATTCTATCGCATTCACCTGAACCCTCATAAATGTGTTTTTTGCGTAGAATCTGACCGTCTCCTTGGTTTCATTGTTTCACGCCATGGAATCCAGGTTGATCCTATCAAGGTTGAGGCAATTCTTAATCTACCTCCTCCTTCTTCTTTACGTCAGTTACAAAGTTTGCAGGGGAAAGAAAACTTTCTTCGTCGGTTCATCCCGAACTACGCCGATATTACTCAAGGTTTCACTCATCTTTTAAAGAAAGATTCAGAGTTTGTCTGGGATAAAGTCGCTAACAATGCCTTCAAAGCTTTAAAATTGTCCCTCACAAAAGTTCCTCTTCTTTTCCCTCCGGATTATAGTCGAGATTACTTTCTTTATCTAGATGCATCCAAGTATACCATCGGTATGGTCCTCATTCAGGAGGATGATAACCATGATGAACATGTTATTTATTACTTGAGTCGAAATTTATCATCCACTAAAGTCAAGTACCAACATGTTGAGAAACTGGCTCTGGCTGCTGTTCAAGCAGTCCAACGTTTTCGTCACTATATTCTCTCTTGGAAGACTACAGTGATTTCACACTTTAACCCCATGCAACACATATTGACATGTCAATTGCTGGGGGGCAAGTACTCCAAGTGGATCGTTATTCTCCAGGAGTTCTATTTGGAATTCGATCATGCCACGTCGAAGAAATCTCTAGTTTTCGCTGAGTTAATTTGTGATTTTCCCCACACTACCACGGAAAAGGTAGCAGTTGATTCGTTACCTGACGAGTCACTTTTCCTTATTAGTACCGATCATATTTGGTACGGAGATATCATTATATATCTCCAAACTCAAACTTTCTGGCCCACCTTGTCCAGTAATGAACGATGTTGTGTTCGTTATCAAGCACGTCATTATATCATCCTCGGCGATACTCTTTACCGTCGAGGCACTGACTCAGTCTTTCGGCGTTGTTTGACTTTTGAAGTGGCCGAGAGAATTTTGAATGACTACCATTCTGGAGCATGTGGTGGTCATATGTATGGGTATGCTACTGCCCAGAAAATCATACGTGCAGGTTATTTTTGGCCTTTCTTGTTTGATGACTGCATTATTGTTGTTCAGAAGTGTCATGCCTGCCAAACCTATAATCAAAAGATTCAGTCGCATCCTGCTCCACTTCATCCTATAGTCTCAGTAGGTCCATTCACTAAATGAGGCATTGACTTCATGACATGTCACCCTCACTCGGCCGGGAGGCATGGTTATATTATCATAGCTATTGATTATTTTACTAAGTGGGCCGAGGCGATGCCGACATTTGATAATACTGGGAAGACTACAACACTTTTCCTTTTCAACCATGTCATTACTCGTTTTGGTGTTCCTCAGGCTATCGTTACTGATCACGGTAGTCATTTTAGAAATAATATGATGTCTAAAATTACAGAGAGGTTGGGCCTTCGTCATGATAGTTCAACGCCCTATTATCCATAGGCTAATGGCCAGGTCGAAGCCATCAATAAGGTTCTCATCACTATGATTCGACGGATGATAGGAATCCATAAAACTAGTTGGCACACAATGTTATTTTTGGAATTGTGGGCATATCGGACATCTGTTAAGTCTGCCATGGGATTCACTCCTTTTCGATTAGTTTATGGCATGGAAGCCATTCTGCCGATAGAATGTGAGATTCTGTCTTTGAAACTAGCTGTAGAACTTTTACCAAATACTTCTGCTGAAGAGGAATGTCTGTTGTATCTAATGCGACTAGATGAGACTCGCCGTGACACTACCCTTGTTTTAGAAACCCAGAAGAAACATGTTAAGGCACAGTATGACAAGCATGTCAAACCTCGTGTCTTCTCAGAAGGAGATCTTGTTCTTCTATATGAACAAGATAAAGATGTTTTAGGAGCTGGGAAATTCGAACCAATGTGGCGTGGGCCTTACATTGTTAGCAAAGTATTGGCAAAGGGGGCTTATGAGCTAGTGGATTATGATGGGGTACCTTTGAGTGAGCCTAGAAATGGGTTGTACTTAAAGAAGTACTATGCATGAGTCATTTGTGCATG
>CBVK0101039420.1:0-10906 GCA_900067695.1 Picea abies | reverse complement strand
AATACCCTTCTTGTTAAGGGGGAGTGTTGAAATAATGTAACTGCAAAGAGTATTCTTATTATTATTGTTATATTATTCATAAGATCAATCCCCATTGTGGATTGATCATGTCGGTTATTGTATTAGGATCAAATCCCCTTTTGCGGATTGGTCAACAGACAATTATAATAGGTAGAATAAGAAGTCGGCCCCAACAGTTATTATTGAGACCCAGAAATGTAATAAAGGTGGGTTTACCCACCCAAATTGAGAAGTCGGCCCTGCCAGTGAAGAGACACTTCACACGTGCCAGACTTGTATATATAGAGTGGCCAACACCTCACTTTGACACACAACACACTTGCTCATTTCTAAGAGGCAAGTTGCGACTTACCAGTTGGAGAGAGGGAGAAGAGTGGCACATCTTTTGGAGAGGACTTTCTGTATTGGTTTAGTTATCTCTTGACATTGTATTGACAATTTATGATAAGGAAGTTTTTGCTGGGTTTTCTTCCCCTAGAGGGTTTCCCAGGATAAATGCTATGTCTCTTGTGAATGTGTATTTCTCAGTGATCTTGTTCTTATGTTGCTCTTATCTATTGAAATGCAAAGAACTATAATAATGGCATAAAACATTAACAACCTTGACTTTAATTTTTGACCAAAGGTTAGTATGATGGTCACAGCTTGAACATGCAACCTAGGTCAAAATAATGTCATAACAAATAGATGCATATTAGAATAATCAAACCTAGGTTACATTATTCCTTTGAATGTGTTGGATCTGAGATCGTTCTGGATCTATGGCAAGAGATCCCTTCTTCTGCAAATACCCTTTAAAGCTTAACAATTTAAACATATGTGAATACATACCTTTGATAGTATTTGCAGGTAGTGGCACCATCTGGTAGCAACGGTAATAATTACCCACTCTTAAAAACTTCAAGGGCGACTGCAACTGATACTTCAACTGATACTGCAACTGCAACTGATTCTGAAACTGCAACTGCAACTACAACTTAGGGTTTTATGAGGAAACCCTAATTTTTCAAACTTCAAGTTTTGAAATTTTGATCCAGGGACTAGATGCGCTGGGTTGAGGCGAGTTTGCGGGAGCTGTTAGATTTAAAAAATTTCAAGTTTTGCCCCTTGAAACTTGACTTGCGGAAATTTGGACTGGTACTTCTAGTACTGGTTCTGGTTTCCTGGTTTCTGGTACTTTTGGTTTTCTGGTTTTCTGGTACCAGTCAAAACTAGGGTTTGACTTTCTGGAGGCTCTGTACACTAAAAAGGTGTGCTCAAGCTGCCAAAAGATTCACTAGGGTAGGGCGCACTTTTCTAGATGGTTTTTAGGCAAAAAATGCTCTCCAACAAAAAGCCCTAATTTTCTTGTACGACAACAATGACGTTTTTACTTATGCAGTGAAAGGTGCTCTCTTCAGCTTAGCTCTGATACCATGTTAAGTTTTTAGCTATTATTAGGTTTCTTTTCAATTTACTAGATAACAATAGCATAGGTAGGATCATTGAGAGAAGCACAATCACAAGATACACAACATTTATTCTAGGAAATCCTCATGGGGGAGAAAACCCAACAAAACTTCCTTAATATAGATAGCCAATACAATGCCAAGACAATAAATCAAAACACTAGAGAATATCCAACATTGAGCAATGCGCCTCTCTCTTCCTTCTTCTCCCAACTGTAGCTACCAAACTTGTGCACCTGATGAGTGAATGAGTGAGTGAGATAATGAGGCGCGAGCCTCCTTTATTTATACTAGCTGGTAGTCGCTGGAAAGGTGTCTCTTCACTGGACATGGCCGACTTCTCTTCTTAGTGGTTAAAACCACTTTAATTAGGCCTGGTGGTTGACTTCTTAATTTGCATAATATAATTAGGGTTTTACCAATCCACAAAAGGTATTTGGTCAAGTACAATGCCTGGCATGATCAATCCACAAAAGGGGATTTATCAGTGGATAATAACTCAATAATAAATAAAATACTCTTTGCAGTTACAATATTTCAACAATACGTGGCTCTAATATCACTTAGCCCAACCTATTTCTCTCATCACAAAGCCAATCAACCCACTATTGATCACTTCAGGCACTCATCCAACAATCAATCTGCCACGGCACTCTCTTCTCATAAAACAAGGAAGATCTTCCCTTTCTTCGCTCTACAATCCTTCAAGGATCTTCTTCTGTTTCGGTGCAGGAAAAAAAAGTCCAAGATTGTTGGTTCCCTACTTTGAATGATTTGGAGGAGAAACACTTGGCTAAAACAATCCATGTGTAACACTAACAGGGTTGTAGGTTTGTGGTGTTTGCTTCAATGGTTATGTACATTCTAGTCATGGTTTTACCCTCAAAACCATACCATTTCCTCTTTGAGTTCTCAACAACACTTCCCCGTTTCCACAGGCTCTTACCGAACATACTTTTGTGGGGTTCTCTTAGAATCTGTAGGCATAACTGTGGTGAGAAAATCCCCCTTGCGGACAGGTGGAAGCCCCCTCAATTGGGTTTCCTTCAATTGAGACAGTTAAAACAAATGGTTTCCTATATTCTAATCTACTTGTCCTATGTTCTTGTTTTATAGGTTGAAAGAAGAGAGAGAAAGGATTTGTGTACTTGGCTAGGTGTGACAAAATGGTGTATAACAATAATAGCAATGACTTCACCCAAGTTACTCCATGAACAAGGAGAGAAGACATTTGAGTGGGAGAATGGGGATTGCTCTTGAGAGAGGTATGCTCAATGGCAAATGGAAGAAAGCAAATAATGCAAGGCAAGAAGGGACCTTTTCTTTGCATGAGGCCTCCTGCCTTCCCAAGGATGTAACATCTTGTACTTGGACACACATAAGTCGAAGATTTATTTGAGAGCTTTGTAAGGAGGCATGGGCAATGTAGGTTGTACTTCAAATGACAACTATCAAGTCATATCACCCATGCACCCCATTTCCTCTTCGACACTTGTGGTATCATGGTCCCATTGTTTCTTCTTCAACAACCTTTTTGGTGGATTTATATTATTATTTATATTCCTTTTGTTCATGCTTTTACATAACATAAGCACATGGAAACATAACAATCACACCATAATGCTAGCCTACCATGGGGACTCTTACATATTCGCTAATCGGGCCTTGGCCTTGAACTCCGCACTAGGGACATTTATAATGCATTTACATTGTTTACACATAGGGTCATTTAACTCTACCCACACGAATTGACTCTTGTCACATAAACCACATCATTCAAATGATACATGATTTAACATAATATATTCTGAGGGTCAAAATTGGGATATTATAGATGTCAAGTAAGGGAATGGTGTCTTCGAATATCCAAGATCAAGATAACCCGTTTTGATGCTATGTTTGAAAGGAGGGAGGAACTTTGGCCAGTTTAGAATATTTTTTGGACTAATGCCAAGATAGAATTATCTTGTGCACATAAGAAGTTGCTACACAACTCCCTTCCTTTCAGGGCAAAAGGTTATCACACGTTGCATGTTTTGATAATGCACCCGAGTTTAATATCTTTCATAAGCTCCAATACCAATGTATTTTAAGATTACATGACCTATTCAATAGACTTCCTACTATAAGAGTGGTATTTGTGAATTTGCTAAATACAACACAACAAACTGTTGATGTTTGGACAACATCGGGAAGACATTTTCTTAGATTAATAATTAATAATATAATTATTGATTATTAAATAATATATAATAAGTAAATGATAATAATAAATAGTTATTGATTATCCAAGGGACACATCCTTTCATGGATGGTCACCATATGTTCTCTATATATGGAACACTCATCATTGTAATAATACATTGATAAAATATAATCTCATATGAAAAATCAACATGGTATCAAAGTGGGACTGGGCATGACTCCCTCAAGGGAGGTCCCATGAAAATGAGAGATAGCTTGTGTCTGGTGTGAAGATTTCTAACATTATGAAGATTATATCCGATTACTACACTACATACTAATTCTTTTTCAAAACTTGCTTTGGGCCCTGGCTTCATGTTGTGGATTAGATTCAACTACTTAGGATATGGCAAAGAAAGATGACCTCAACCCCTCCCTATTCTTATGTCATCCAAACATATGGATTCACACCAACATCCAGATACACACTAACTGTGCTAGAGATCAAAACATGGGTATCTGTATCTGTTCGAGGTCCAACAATGGAGGGAACATTATTTTTATCTGCATCTATGTATAATGAGATCATCTTAATAAACCAATGGTGGGACAAACACATATATTAGGATTTGAGCTTGTTATTTATGTAATAAGACATGTATGTCATGTGTCAACTTTCCTGTTGTCGAGGGTCTGAGGAGGGTGAGCGACTATATAAATAAGAAAGTTGCTTGAATTATAAAGAAATGTCGAGCCCTATCACGAGAATAGGTCAAGTGCTACCCTGTAGTTGTGATTGTTATTTTATCCTACTGTAACAACAAAAATGGGGGTGCCGATATCACAAATATTCCAATGACATCAACGATGAGACAAGGTGTTGCTAGTTTTTTTTTTTTTTAGTCAGGAAGATTCCCCCCCTCCACTGATCCATGATACCACCGATTGAGATAGTCGTGAAGGTGAATCATACAAGAATAATTATGGTATCACCCTTTGTTTCCATGTGGGTTAAACATTAATATTTTGTTTTATGTTAAGAGTAGTTCACATGATGTATTACAAACAAAACAATGTTTGAGATATTGACAATACTTTCACATCCTCTTTGGATGGGTAAATTCAAATTAACTTTGTATTGAGATTGAGAGTAAGTAATCAAGGTTGGGGAGAGTTAGTGTATCAGTGTTGATACGACATTGAATTTAGAATAAAAACATCGTTACGAAAGTAGAGTTTCCACATAACGAGTGCATGAGAAAATTGAAACCATCAAAGTTAAGAAGCACCAAAGATGAGCTAGACTATGCGTTGCGGATCCCAACCTTTACTATAAGGTTGATGGTGATGAATCTCTGATTCTAGTACTATACATTGGTGATTTTTTCCTTACTGGGAAAAAACACTTGATAGCTTGGTGCAAAGACGAGTTGTGTAGCTCCAGTACATATCCACGAATGAGCAGATAATGGACATTCTCACCAAGCTCTTGTCTAGAGTGAAGTATGAGTACTTCAGAGACAAACTTGGAATGATGCAGAATTTCCACCCTCATTAAGAGGGAGGTGTGGTGTTTCTCTCCTCCAGTCGGATAACCCCTCTGGAAAAGGGTTTCCATGATCAATAATATGAGGTGACTGAGGGAGTAATGCACAATCGAGTACAAGACTTGCAACTTAGCTTTGCCTATGCCATGTGACTTGGATAGGTGTGAATGCGGTTATGGTCGTAGTATTTCCTATGCCATGTGAGGTGGCTAGGTGTGAATAATACTACTGGGAGAGGAGAAACATCATAGAATGATGATGGAGACTATGGTAGTGGTTGTGTACCACTTGACAACATGCTAGTAGTTATGTGCTACTAGTGGATTGCTACGTAGTCGTGAGACTATGGAAGTGGTTATGTACCACTAGATAGTATTTGTGTACTACTATGACATGGAAAAAATTGTGTATTGTTGGATGGCATTGCACTAGTTGTGTGCTACTGGTTGATTGCAGCATAGTCATAAGGATCGAGGCAGATGATTTGAGCTATCGATGGCATGGTAGTAGTAGTATGCTACTAGTTGATTACAAAGTAGTTAGTGGATTACTAGATGAAGGAACCAAGACATTAGTTTAACGATGAAATCTCGATATGTCTTGGGGGACATTGGTTCCATGAGGGAACCTTTATGTGTAATAGAGATGTTTGAGGTAGGGATAACGAGGGAGTACATCATTTCTCACAACCCTCAATAGAATGGGGTTGCAAAGAGGAAGAACATATCTATTGTTGAGGTAGTCAAGGTGATGATTCATGATCAACATTTACCTATATTTCTGTGGGCAGAGGCATCCATGACTACAGTGTATGTTCAGAACAGAAGTCCTCATAAGACTTTGAGGAACATGAATCCTGAAGAGGACTTCACCAGAGTGAAGCCTGAGGTTGGACACTTTAGGATATTTGGGTGTCTAGTATACATTCATGTACTCAAGGAGAAAAGGAAAAATATAGACCCTTCATGTAGAAAGGGTACATTTTTGGGGTAAAGTGAGTCTATGAAGGCATACCAGATCTACATCCCTGGTCAAAGATAGATTGAGGTGAGCGGAGATGTTACCTTTGAGGAGGAGGTAGCCTTCAGGAGATATAGAGGATGTCACATGGAGATTGATAGTGAGAGGCAGGAAGAGATGGTTCCTTCTCCCCCTCACCCTCCAACAGTTAAGAGGGAGACAATTGAGCCTATTAATCCAATTGATCATGCTGATCTTGTAGCTCTTATTGATGTTCCCAGATATATTGCAGTAGGTCAGAAGAGACCTTCATGGGTTCGTCAGACTCTGCAAGAGGCAGAAGGACATGCAAATCCTCGTGTTACATTCCAAGAGAGAAAGAGACCTCATAGATATTTGTTTTATGCCACAACTATGAGCCACATCATTTATTCTGAGCCTTTCCAGTATGAGGAGGCATCTAGTCAGTGAGTATGGAGAGATGCCATGATAGAGGAGTATCATTCCATCATGAAGAATGTTGTGTGAGATATTGTTCTGAGACCTGAAGGGACGTTTATAATGAATTCCATGTAAATATATAAGATCAGACACACAACTAACAAGAGCATCAAGAAGAACAAAGCAATATATTTTGCTAAAGTATTATCTCACATGGAGGGAATAGATTATGAGGAGACATTTGCTCCCATTGCTCGATACAATTATATTCGAATGATTATTTTCCTTGAAGCATCCATGGGTTGGAGACTACATCAGATGGATTTGAAGACAACCTTTCTCAATGGAGAGATTGAGGAATAAGTATACATCGAGCAACTAGATGGTTTCATGATACATGAGAAGGAGTCTCATGTGTGCAGGTTGAAGAAGGCCCTGTATGGACTCAAGCAAGCACCTCGATCCTAGTATGAAAGGATTGATGGACACCTGATGAGTTTGGGATTAAAAAAAAATGTTTTTGATCCCAATCTGTACTAAAAGACTGTTAATCATGAGTCCCTAATTTTGGTCCTCTACGTTGATGATTTATTCCTCACTGGTGCATAGAGCCTTATTGTTGAATGCAAGTATGTGTTGGACTCTAAGTTTGAGATGAAGGACCTTGGTATTATGCACTACTTCTTGGGACTAGAGGTGTGGCAGAGAACTGATGAGATATTTCTGAGTCAAGTGAAGTACACAGTTGATATATTGAAGAAGTTTGGGATGTTGAACTGTAAGCCCATGGCTACACCAATAGTGAAGAATATTAATAAAATAAGTGTGTCTTCTTTCGATTTCGATGATATTGATCTGACCCTGTACAGATAATTGATTGGATCATTAATGTATTTGGTTAACACTAGACCATATACTTGTTATGCAGTGAGTGCAATTAGTCAATTTATGAGTCAGTCGAGACAAACACACTGGATTGTTGCAAAGCATGTGTTGAGATACCTACGAGGCACAATTAGACATGGTGTGAGATATGCTTCTAGTATTGACATGAGATTTCAGGGATATACTGACTCTAATTGGTCAGGGAGCATAGTAGACAGGAAGAGCACCTCTGGGTGTTGCTTCACTTTCGTATCTTCCATGGTTTCCTGGTGTAGCAGGAAATATACATCTATGGCTTTGAGCACCGCAGAAGCAGAGTACATTGCATTGAGTGTGGTAGTTTGTGAAGCAGTCTAGCTTCGCAAGATCCTTGCAGATTTATTTGGACATGTGTTGGATTCCACCGTTATTCATTGTGATAACCAGAGTTGTGTGAATCTCTTAGAGAATCCAGCGTTTCATGAAAAATAAAAACACATTAAGATCAAGTACCATTACATCTGAGACATGATGCAGAGGAAGGTAGTAATGGTGCACTACCTTCCTACATATGATCAGGTTGTTGATGTTCTTACCAAATCCCTCACCAGGATGAATTTCAAGTAATTTCATGATAGACTTGGCATGGAAAAGAATGCCTCCCTCGTTGAGAGGGAGTGTTGATGTTTGCAGCTTCCTGAGACATTCTTTATATTGTACTCCTCTGTGATTGAGTTGAGTTGATCTATGAGGACAATTATACGAGAGGGATGAGTGGGTTTGGGCTTATATCCCAATGTCCCTTATGGAGAGAACATGAGAACACATCCCTTGTGGAGAGAACATGAGGACATGTCAAGGGAGTTGACCTTGACGTCACACACTGTGGGGAGTTGAACTTAGTGTTTCTAGAGGGAGTATCCTCTATAGGTCCACATGGGAGTGACATGTGTGACAAACATTTTTCTACAATGTGATGAGTAAGCATTGGACATACCTTCTCCTAGATTGGGCTACAGACCAAGGGAGATAGGATGCATTTATCACAAAGGTGTACTTGTGGTAAATGAGCCCAGACATAGTCCTTCCCTGATCATGAAAAGGAATAATATGGACTTGAGGTGATTGAGGTGCTTTCCATGTGTCAGTTAGCATTGGGTTTACATTCACTCACAGGAGTGTACCTGTGGTGAACGACCCTAGTGTGGTATTTTCCCTAGTCATGGTGATTTTACAAGGAATGATAAAGACTCAAGATGCTAGATGTTATCACTATTAGAAAAACAGGATCGCAGAGAAATAAAATAAAACAAATGCGGTAATGAAACATAGAAGATACACAATACAATAAGCCTAGCCTTTGTAGAAATGACATACTCTATTTCTGTTGTTGAAAGTGCAACAACCTTTTGCAGTTTTGAAATCCAACTTATTGTTGTTCCACCTACAGTAAAAACATACTCTGTGGTTCTCCTACTGCTATCTTTATCACCTGCCATATATGAATCAACATATCCCTGTAGAACAATGTATGAACCTCCAAAACATAATGCATGAGTAGAAGTACCTCTAAAATACTTGATAATCCACTTTACTGCCTCCTAATGTTCTTTACCTAGATTGTTCATATACTTTCTCACAACTCACACTACATGTGCAATATATAGTCTTGTGCAAACCATTGCATACATCAAGTTGTCAACTGGTGATGAATAAGGGACCCTAGACATGTATTCTATCTCCTCCCGTGTCTTGGGACACATTTCCATAGTTAATTTGAAATGGCATGCCAAAGGTGTACTAACTGGTTTTGAATTCTGCATTCTAAACCTCTCCAATACTTTCTCTATGTACTCACCTTGAGATAATGTCAATTTGCAATTTTTCCTGCCTCTTGTTATTCTCATACCAAGGATTTTCTTTGCAGCACCCAAATCCTTCATCGTAAATGAATTAGCTAATTTCTTCTTGAGAACATTTATATCATGCATATTAGACCCTGCAACAAGCATATCATCTACATACAATAGAAAAATAATATAGCTTCAATTTTCTATCATTTTAAAATAAACAAAATGATCGAATGACATCTACTATAACCTTGTTCTGTCATAAACCTGACAAACTTCAAATACCATTTCCTTGGAGATTTATTTAGGCCATACAAGATCTTCTTCAACCTACATACCAAATTCTCCTTTTCTTTTACCTCATATCCCTATGGTTGTTGCATATAAATATGTTCCTCCAAATACCCATGGAGAAAAGATGTTTTTACATCTAACTATTCAAGATGCAAATCTTCTACTGCCACAAGACTTAAAATAGTCCTAATTGAAGTCATTTTAACAACAAGAGAAAATATTTCATCAAAATCTATAGCTTTCTTTTCGGAAAAACCCTTTACAACAAATCTAGCCTTGTACCTCTTTTTTCCTCCATCTTCTTCCTTCAACCTGTAAACCCATTTATTCTTCAATGCTATTTTTTCTGCAGGAAAATGAACCAAGTCCCAAGTTTGGTTATTTACCAAGGAACACATTTTCTCTTTCATTCCTTACTCCAACTTCTTTTTAGTGTCTACTTGCATTATCTCTTCATAACATTTTGGTTCACCAAAATCAATCAACAATAAATAATATAATGGATGAGAGTATCGTTCAGGGGGTTTACTTAACCTGGTAGATATTCTAACAACATTTGCATGAGTTTGAGGTACATGCTACTCTTGTTGTTGTACATTTTGATTTTCTAGTACCTTTGGAATTTCTTTTTCAGTGGTCTCATCAAGCACTGTGTATTCTAGTTTTTATTTTTCCTGTTTCTTTCCCTCCAACTAATATTTGTACATGATGTTCTCATTTAATATGCAATCTCTAATCCTAATGATTTTGTAATTTTTATAACCCCATAAGCGATAACCAAAATCATTAACACCGTATCCAATAAAGGTACACTTCTTGGATTTTGCCTCAAGTTTTGTTCTATTTTCTTTATCAATATGGACAAATGCTTCACAACCAAAAGTCTTCAAAAAAAATAGTTTACCTTTTTACCTGTCCATGCCTCCTCTGGAATTCCACCATCCAAAGAGGTTGAATTTCCTTTGTTTATTAAGTAAACAACAATATCTACAACATCTTCCCATAACTGTAAGGGAAAACCAACATGCAATCTCATACTCCTTGCACGCTCCATGATTGTCATGTTCATCCTTTCTCACACTCCATTTTCTTGTGGTGTTCCTGGAACTGTTTTCTTTCTACGAATCCCAGGGTATGAAAAATAATCATCAAACTCTTTGCAACAATATTCACCTCCATTATCTGATCTGAGACACTTCAACCTTTTTCCTGTCTCATTCTCAACCAAAGCTTTCCATTTCTTAAAAGTATAAAAAACATCATATTTTTGCCGAATGCAATAAACCCAAGTTTTTCT
>CBVK0101039416.1:0-15958 GCA_900067695.1 Picea abies | reverse complement strand
AAGTGTTATTGCTCCCTTCAGTATATAGAGTTAATTACATAATCAATGAATTTCACCAATCACCACATCTAAATATAAAAAGTTGTACAATGTATTTATTATTATGCACTATTATATTTCTATTATATTTATTATCTAATATATTATTTATTATTATATTTATTATCTAATATATTATTTAGATTATATTTATTATGTAATATAATAAATATTATATAAAAATATATATTATTAAATTTGAAAGGTTTATTTTCAAAAAGAAAAATTGAATATTTTTAAAATGTAATTTGCATTTGGCTAAATTAACTTAATTTGAAGGAAATTTAGGTTAATCCCAAAACTATACAACATCCACATTAAAGTAAAAATGTGGTAAGAGATCGTGACCAATACAACATATAACAAATCTATAAACTAAGTGTCATGGAGCAACATGTCTTCCTCCATTCCTTGTGAGTCTAGGTCGAATTCTTTGAATTCCAATCTTTCTGACGGTATAGTTATCAATGTTAATTTTTTTCATTTAAAATCTTTACAAATTGATTTTTTTTAAGACTATGAAACTAGCCCCTAGTTAACATATTGTTCATGTTTCACAGTAATCATCATCATCAATAATTATAGGGTGTCAGCTATCATCTTCATTTCCAAATCTACTTGGCAGGGACTAAGCTGCCATACAGCCCTTGTTTTTATACTCTTACCATTGTTCCATCTTCTCAAAAAAAAATATGTATATCATCGATAATAACATTTAACTTTTTCCACTAAATTATTTATTTATTTATTCCCAATCTCAATATTATATTTATATTCATAGAAAATTATGTATATTCCTTGAACATGTGCATGTCTCGGACCATTTCTGAACAAAAAAAAATGGAAATTATTGCCATTTATAATATCATTCTTAATTCAATGCTCATCTTTTGAAAAAAAAAAGTGACATCTGCGAGACATTGCCTTTATACTATATATATTAATTTCCTATGCATTGAATAATATTAATATATTCCTTGAACATGTGCATGTCTCGGGCCATTTCTTAACCCAAAAAAAATGGAAATTATTGCCATTTATAATATCATTCTTAAACCAATGCTCATCTTTTGAAAAATAAAAAAGTGACATATGCGAGACATTGCCTTTAAATTATATATATTAATTTTATATGCATTGAATAATATTAAATAATAATAATAAAATAAAAATTCATATTACGAAGAGTTTGGTAAAGAAAAAGTCATATGAGGGAGAGTTTGAAAAATTATGAAATGGAATATTAATTTTAAAAATAATAAATATAATTATTTAGGAATTTTAGAATTTTCTAGGCATAAAGTTGTAATAATTTTGAGTTTGAAAAATTATGAAATGGAATATTAATTTTAAATATAATTATTTAGGAATTTTAGAATTTTTTTAGGCATAAAGTTGTAATAATTTTTTGGTTTGTTAATAATTTATAATAATATATTTATTATTAGATTAATATATTTGGGTGGAAAGAATAACAATTATTCTTCTTCAAGTATTAGAACTAGCAATTCATTGTTATAACATTGAAAAATTATCATATATTTATCAATTTTTTGGAAAAAAATTATTTATCAATTTAAAAATAGTAAATATTTGAGATGATTTATTTAAGAAAATGATTTTTTTATAAGGTTTAAAATAAGTATATTATATCTTTGTGGTTATAATCATCGTTATCAATTTAAATCATTTTCATTTAGTTAACAATATCGGTATGAATCATTTAAATTACTTTCTTCTTATTTTTTTGTTTTTTTTTAACAGGAACGATTATGTTTTGGTATTAAAATTATCGGCATAAATGCTCATTTACAATCTTTCCAATTTGTCGGGATAGCTCCCAATATTCCTCTATAATCAGGATCCCCCCGTCTCTAATTCTTACATAACGGAGCTTCTTGAAATTCAGAAATTCCTTTAGCGGCACGAATTCCCCTAACTTAAAGGTGCATACAAACTGCTTCAGCGAAAGGCAAAAAAACATAAGAACACATCTAAGTAATTGGATCCCAATTTTCCTTATCGTTCCATACTAGAGTGCCTGCAGGAAGAAGAGCATCTCTATTTGCTTCCACATCCGCCTCTTTGTTGTTTTCCCTCAGAACATGGAAGAAGCTAATCTTTTGAAAGGAGCTGACAGTCTTTTTAATTCTCGCCATCAATCTAGAAAACCGAAGATCCTTCGGATTTGAGTTTTCCACTAGCATTTTTTTGAGAGTTTGAGAATCTCCAATGATCTTTGCTTCCTTGATGCACATCTTTTGCAAAATCTTGAGTCCTTGAAGCAATGCCATCACCTCTACTTGGGTGTTGGTGTCTTGGCCTAGGCCCCATGCATACCTGTGCTCAATTTGTCCTTGCTTGTTCTTGATGACTCCACCTGCACCTGCATTCCCCGGATTGCCTTTTGTCGCCCCATCGAAGAACAAAGAGTAACAATCCATCTCCTTGTTCCAATTTCTGAAGCTATCTTCTGGCATTCTGATTTGCCAATCTTTTTTCTTTTCCGCTTGGATATCTACATTGGAATATTTCAATCCCAACGATCTTCCCCACTCCACCTCATGAGGAGAGAGATTTTTATCTATGATGCTCCGCATATGCTCATTCAAGAATTCTTTGAGAGTGGCTATTATCTTAGTCATGATGACTTTTGCATTGTGCGTTTTCCCTTGGAAGATCCTACTATTTCGCTCCAACCAGATTTGCCAACAGGTCAACTTTGGCAGAACAAGCCACGCGGCCTTAAACCAAAAATTGTTTGGGAGTTGTCCAAGATAGCGATACAACCAATTAGTGTGTAATTCGACAATGGATGGTGGAAGCGTTATGTTCACTTGGCAATGGGTCAACACTTCGCCCCAAACTTCTAAAGCGTAACTGCATTCCAACATAATATGATTGGCGTTTTCTTCATTTCCCAAACACAGAGAGCATCTAGAGGGGCCGTGGAAGCCTTTCTTCACTAGGTTGTCTGTTGTAAGCACACGATTGTGGCAAAGCAACCAATTAAACAAATCAATTTTGGGGATGCATTTTTGTTTCTAGAGACTTTTCCATAGTTCTGGACATGGGGGAGCATAGGGAATTGCTCGTAACAATTTGTAAATGTGTGCCACAGAGTAAACACTAGAATGTGGCCCCCAACCTCTCTGATCATTCTTCTTTTCATGTGTTGGAGCCTTCCCTTTAAGCTTCACACGTAATTCCAACCATGTGTTTTTCAGATTGCTCGGCAAGTTCGGCTTCCTCCACTCCAACCAAACGTTTTCTTTCCAAATTGAGATATCCCACAGAGAAACCAAGCCCGCATTCTTCATCCATAGACACAAGTCTTGAAGCTCATGGACGTCTGCAAGGGGAGCCTCATTCATTATTCGATCCTCCCAAAGTTTTATAATTTTCTCATTCCCCGGGATCCAATATAAGTTGTCTTGAATTAGCGCTTGGGCTTACTTGCACAGTTTGTGGATTTGCGATCCATTAATAACTTTGACAGGTCTGTCTAGGCAGCGTTTTCTTGGACCCCTAAAGTATTTCTTCCAGAGTGCATGCTACGCCCAGCCAGCCTTAGGAGCAACTTGCCTCCAAAGAATTTTGGCACCCAACGCTAAATTGTGCATTCTCAGATCTTTGAAGTTCAGGCCTCCCTCTAATATTGGCTTGGTGACTTTGTCCCAATTGACAAGAGGCAATATGTTTCCGTTTTGTTTACCACCTTTCTAGAAGAAACTTCTTACAATGCCTTCCATTTTCCTGAGAGTTCCAAGGGGAGCTAGCATAAGGGAAGCTTGATATATTGGGAGACTATTTAAAACCAATTTAATGAGCATTGTCTTCCTTGCGAGATTCAACCAAGAGAATCCCCAGGCCTATAATTTATTTTTAAATTTTTCAATGATGGGGGTCCAATCCTTACTTGTAGGATTTTTTTGAAAAATAGGTAGCCCAAGGTACTTAAAGGACGTCTAATGCATGGAACCGCCAAACCCCCAGCATCTGGCAATGACATTAAGGTCAATTTGCGTCACGTTCCAGCCATAGAAATGGCACTTTTCTGAGTTCAGTCTGCTGCCAGAGGCCTCACAGAATTCATCCACAACCAGTTTGAACTGACTGGAAATATGAACAGAAGATGACCCAAGGAGGAGGGAATTATCTACGAATAAAGCATGATTGATTTATTTTACTCCTCTCGCTGTTTGGAGGCCTAATATATCCTGATCAATTCTGCTTTTTTCCAGGGTAAAGCTTAAGGCAGAGGCTAGGAGAACAAAGAGCAAGGGGGAAAGCGGGCATCCTTGCCTTAGCCCTTGTGTGGCTTTAAAAAATGGTGTTCCTCTCCCATTCACCAGTGGAGTGATTCAAGGCTCGAAAATGCATGCTTTGATCCAATTAATGAAGCCAGACCCAAAACCAATTTTTTGCAAAACTTCGAACAGAAAAGAGTGCCTAACCCTATCAAATGCATTTGCAAAGTCGAGTTTAACTATCATACCTTTTTCTCTTCTCTTTAGACTTGAATGAAGCGCCTCTTGGACTAAGATTATGTTATCCATGATTTGCCTTCCTTGAATGAAGCCCCCTTGGTTCTTTGGAATGAGGTCTAAAATAAGCCCTTTCAATCTGGTAGCAATCACCTTTGATATGATCTTGTATCCAATGTTGCACAAAGAAATGGGGTGGAACCTGTTGAAGGAATTTGCACCCTTTTCTTTCAGAATGAGGGCTAGGAACGTAGAATTCGTATTGCCCCCAATTTTCTTACAGTCTTGGGATTTTAGAATCATTTTGTGTAAGTCTTTTTTCACAATCTGCCAGCAAGATTGGATGAAATTTGTCATGAACCCATATGGGCCTGGGGCTTTATCAGGACTCATGGCAAACAAGGCATCCTTTATTTCTTTCCTAGTGACCTTAGCCTCTAGCTTCTGATTCATTCTAATTGTGATTTTAGGGGGTATCTCATTTAGGAGCTTGTCGCTGCATCCCTACACCTCTACTTCATTGAAGAGATTTTTAAAATGATTGAAGGAAGCCTTTTTGATGCTTGGAAAATCACCATACGTTTGAGTGCCATCCTTAATTTCTAAAATGGAGTTGTAACCTCTCCTCGCTTGGGATTGCTTATGGAAGAAGAAAGTGTTTCTGTCTCCAGATTTCAACCAAAGGCTTCTGGATTTTTGCCTCCAGTATTCCTCCTCCTGTCTGCAAGCGTTCTGAAACTTTTGTTGCAACTCTTCCTCCTTTTTTAAAATATCACTCGAAATTTCAGCCTCTTCCATATTGTCTTGATGAGTTTCAAGGTCTGCTTGGGTTTATTTTCTTTCCTCCGCAAGACTAGGAATGGTTTTAGCCCAGCTTTTCAAGGCTGACTTCACTCTTCTTAACTTTTCCTCCCATACAAAGAATGGGGATCTCGTGACCGACATCTTCCATATTTCTTCAACCCTCTCTAAAAAATCCTTTTGACTTATTCAGAGAGGACTAAATCGAAAAGGGATAGGGCCTAAATTTCTTTGGGGTGAGAGAAACAACATTATGGACTTATGATCCGAAGTGCTATTAGACAGAATCTTCATTTTCACTTCAATACTAAGAAGAAGGTAGGAGCTTTGGAGTAGAAACCTATCTAACCTGGCAGCGATATGCCCAGGGCCTACCCGTTTATTTGACCAAGTGTACTTACCTCGACAAGGATTGACATCGAGCAGATCCCAGTCGTGGATGAGATCCTCCACCCACTCTCGAGCCGGATCTCTTACAATACAACCCCCATGCTTTTCGCTCTGACTAAGGGAGATGTTTAGGTCCCCTGCGATTATAATGTTTTCTAAGACCTCCTCGTCCGCTAGGTCTCTAAGAGAGTCCCAAAAAAATTTCTTTTCCCCTACATTTACTAGAACATAAATGTTGAAAAGGCTTAATACCTCCTTCAAGTCTTGGTGTTGAAATTTTGTGAACAGCCAGTGTACATTTTTTTCCAACTACCATAATGTATTTGGAGTCATTCAAGAGAGTGCCCAGACCTCTCGAGGCTCCTCTGGCTGAGATAGCCTTTATCCTGCCTTTTTTCCAATATCTTTTGATGCTTTGGAGGAAGAGGTTTTCCTCCAATTTTGTCTTCTGGACTAGCATTATGTCTTGGTTTTTTGTCTTGACTAGGGCCTTCATGGCTTCTTCTTTCATCTTGCTCCCCAAACCTCTACAGTTCCAGGAGTTCACTTTCATTATTTATTTTTTTGAGAGTGAGGGCCTCCCTTGGAGCCCTGTCCCTGATTTCTTACCATCTTGGGGGTTTTGGCCAAATTTTTTTCCAAAGTTGGTTGGCTTCCCTGCACTTTGTCTTTGTATGTTTATTTTTCTCTCTTCTCCCTGGATGACATCCTTCCCCTTGCTGATATTCAGACCATGGATAGAGAGTCTCCTATCTCTCCTTCCTCTTCGGATTCTTCCGAGCCTTGGCTTCCCACATCGCTGGCTGTGCACTGATCTTTGGATCTTTCTGGTTCTCTTTCCCCCTGCCTTGCTTCCTTTATCACTACATCCTCAATAGCCTCATTATCTTGAGTTCTTGCAGTCTCTGTCTGCTCCTTATGAGATGGATCCCCTTCCGGGAATTCTTGAGAAGTCGGGCCAAGGGTTCCAAACATGTTTCCTGAATCTTTTGGCTGGAGATTTTTTTGGGGTGCACTGTTACCTTTGGCATGATTTCCTTTACTCTTTTCATGCCTTGTCATGTTTGAGATCTTTGGGTTATATTTGGATCTCTTGACCTGTTTCCATCCTTCCTCTTTTTCCTTATCTTCCTCACTATTTTTTGGGCAATTTCTGGCGAAGTGACCATATTCATGACACCCCCGACACTTGTAAGGAAGTTGTTCATAATCCAGTTTCTGTATATGGGACCAGCTTCCAACCTTGATTTTGATAGCTTCCGGAAGCCCTACTTCAAGGTCCACCTCCACACAGATTCGGGCGCAGTCATATTGGTCTTTATTGTTTGCCCTGCCAATAAATTTGCCCAATGCATCTCCTATATGTTTCAATGAGTCCCAATTCTAGCAGTGTATTGGAAGATTAGGCATTCTGACCCACACTGGAACTGCTGAGGGGACGTCCTCTTTTGGGTCGAAGTTCGGGGTCCACTTATTCAGATACAATCCTTGAGGTCTCATAAAGTATGGGTCATTCCTGAAGATCAACTCCTTGTCTTCTTTGGAGGTGAATTCAAAGAGGAAAAAACCTCTGCCCAGGAAATGAGAGGTGACATTCTGTTTAATCAAAGGCTTCCATTTTTTTATCACCCAGGTTTCAATGGCTTTGGGGGACGACCACAGGCCAATGAACTGCCCCAAAAGCACGCGCTTAGTCAATGACAAGGCGACCTGTAGGGGAACGTCCGGTGGGAGGGACGCCTCCAACATTTCTTCCACTCTTTTGACGAACTTCGAGCTTTCTGCCTTCTTCTTCTTGGGCAAAGAGTTGATCAGCGAGCAGAAGGCAACGTCGTTTGGAGGGGGCGGAGGAGGTTGGGGAGGAGAGGAGGCCCTAGGCGAGCGCTGCTCCTCCATGGCTACGACAACCCTAGCAACAGAGTTACAGCACGTGCACCGCAAAAAAAAAAATCTTATTATTATCTATATTATTTAACATAATGAATATTAAATTCAATGTAAAATTAATCTTTTCAAAACAATATTTAACCGTATGTAGGTTTTAACAATTAATTATAATGATTGCTTAAACTTTCAAGTTTAAACAAACCTAATAAACCTATAATTTATTTCAAAATAATAATTATATTATAAAAATACTATATTTGAGAAATCAATTATGTAAGATACATATATCTTTATAAAGTTAAGTAATCAAATTATTTTCTTCTTATTTATATTATTTAACATAAAGAATATTAAATTCAATGTAAAATTAATCTTTTCAAAACAATATTTACCCACTTAATAAACATGTAGGTTTTAACAATTAATCATAATGATTACTTAAACCTTCAAGTTCAAACAATCTTAATAAACATGTAATTTATTTCAAAATACTATTATATTATATTATAAAAATACTATATTTGAGAAATCAATTATATAGGGTACATATATCTTTGTAAAGTTAAACAATCAAAACTTTGTATAAAAGGGGATCTTTTATACCATATTTTTTTAAAGAAATATAACTTTATATTATATAAATTGTGTTGCTCCAAAAAGAGCAAGGATATCAAAAATGTCATATACAAAAATTGTGTTAGAGTCATGCTAGCCAAAAATACATATATATATTCATGAAGAAGGTTTTCATGGAGTGACTACAATAATTCCTTACAAATTGTTATAACAAAAATATATTTCTGAAATGCATTACTTATCAATAGAGATATTATCATGAGACCCTTGCACTCCACTTCATTATGGATATTATTCTTCCATTTAATGGAAGCAGTTTCAAAGCTTCCTTGGCCATCCTTTAAATTCCCTTGACGAGAAGTTGTTGAAACATGATGAGTAAATAAAGATTATGTTGGTTGTATCAGAAAAATATTTATTAGGGATTGACACTCAGCTTCTAAGATCTCAATCCTTTCAGTTAGGAGTTGTTCCGCATTCCCAAGATGAATTCTCAACTGTTGAATAACATATTGGTTTGCTTCGGTAATATCTTCATGCCGGCTTAAAATTTGACGAATTTCACGCCAGGAGGATTCCATTATGGTGTCAAACCAGTGATCCCAAATGTTGTTATCACCCGAGCCCACACCCAAACAATCGACAACGTTGAAATACCAAGAAACGACAAGACTGTTGAAGATAAGGATAGTCCATGAGAAGCTTGCAACCTCATAGTCAAATTGAAGATGAAAGGAACCATGAATCAAACACAAATCCCATAGAGAACATATTTTGATAGAGGAGGAAATAACAAAGTCCCTTGCCACAAAGAGATTTCCACCATACCCAAATTTAAATGCCAGAAGAGTTATACACTAAGCAGGAGGGGGATACACTGAAGATGAGGGACAAGCGAACCAATACCAGTATTTAAAAAATGAAAAGAGGCAAACCATTCCCAAAATTTGGCGGTCATAACAGGATGGGCTTCCGGCCTTAAATTCCCAAATTGACAAGCATAACAAACATAAACCCCATAGGTGGATAGTGAAGGGTGGGAAAAATCACAAGGGGGAATGCCTCAAATAACAAGGGGTTGAGACTAAAACCATCACCAATTATATCGTTCCTAAAAATTGGTCTACTGAGAACAACATTCACAGTGAAAGAGCCAATTTTGTAATTAACCCAAACAAATTAATGCCTTGCATATAGAGTAGAAATCCACCAGATGTAATCTTTCAAATTGAGCCGATGTCCCATAAATGAAATGGGGGAATTTAAGCTGAAGAAATGAATAGAAATGGACCATGAAAGGTAAACATACCACCAAGAATCTAGATTTTTGACAATGACTTCCATCATGGGATGAGGATCATACCGGTCACAAAACTAGAGATGAAATGAACCACACAAACCCAGAAGAATGAGAATCTACCTCCTTGCCATTACCTCGATCAAATGGAGCTCGCACAAGGATGAGTTAATGGGACTATTAATTTGGAGGAGAGAGTATACGATAGGACGACCAAAGGTATGCGCAACCCAATGGTCCCTCTACCACTCATTAATTAAGGCATGAACTAAACCCATTTTCTAAGATAAGTGGTGGGATTTATTAGATCCATTAATTTCAATGACACCTTCCGCTAAGTGGGATCCATGCTTAGTGCACTTATCTGTTGTTGAATTGAGCACACGAAGGATATGGAAAGCTTTATAATCAATTTCATTAAGAAGATTAATGGTGTGGTTTAACACTCTAGGGAGGGATTTAGTCTCGGGGATCGATCGTTTGATTGTTGCCCGAATAACAAGCATGGATTCCGCTAAGATAACAATTTTTTGGATGCCATTGGCTTGAAAAAGATTGAGACTTTTCCACAAGGTGTAGGCCTCAACAAAGTTATTGGTTATGTTCTCAAGTCCCCATGAGAAATAAATAATGAGATTTCCTCCGAGATAAATTAAAATCCCCCTTGCACCTGCCACCTCTGGATTGTTCCTAGATGCCCCATCAAAGAAAAGTGCATGATATTGTTGCAGAGAGAGTCACTCTTGGAATTCAAGGTTGGAAAGTCGTGTTTCCCATTTTGGATTTTTTGAGCAATGGTTATGATCATGGAGCATTGACTGATCTAGATTAAGCTTTTCCATCCAAACCTACTCAGTAGAATCTAGAACCAGGTCCATTCCTTTCAATCTTCTTTGCATATATTCAATAAATAAAGAGAGAGATTTAGAGGTTGCATGCCTAAGATAATTATTTTATTCTTGAAAGATATCTTTGTTGTGAGATAACCAAGTGCACCAACAAACAAATTTTTGATTAATCTTTTCCACAATAGGTTCCCAATCTTGAGAGGTTGAACTTTTCAATGAAATTGGAATGCCCAAGTAACGAAAATAAGACCATTTATCCATTACTGGGAAACGAAAGATCCTTGAAATGGCTCCCAATTCATGAGTGGAAATATTCCAACCCGTAATTTGGCATTTTAGGTGGTTGGCATCCCCCCCTGAAGCAACAAGAAAGGAATCCAAGATTGTTTTGAACCTTGTAGCAATGATCAAACAATCTCCCCCCAACAAGAGAGTATCATCAACAAATTGAGAGTTATTTATATTTTTGGCACCTTTTGCGATATTTAGGCCCGAAAGATTCCTATCAAGTCTTTCTTGCTCTAATTTTATGCTCAAATATTCAACCATGATGATGTAAAGAAGGGGGAAAAGGGGGTAGCCTTGGCAAAGACCTCTATTGATTTGGAAGAAATTTGTAGGCCTTCCATTCACCAAGGGCACTATCCAAGGTGAACTGATGCAAGAGGAGATCTAATTGATAAACTGAGAGATGAAACCAAAAGTCTCAAGAACATGAAATAAGAACACATGTCGAACACGGTCAAAAGCATTAGCCATATCCAATTTGATGATAATAACTTTCCCTTTCACCTTGAAGCTTGAGTGGACCACTTCTTGAACAAACACAATGTTGTCCATAATTTTCCTATCATGCATGAAACTTCCTTGGTTGGGGGAGATAAATTTAGAGAAAACTTTTTTTCAATCGAGAGGTTATAATTTTAGTTAGGATTTTGTAAGAGGTGTTGCATAGGGAAATGGGTATGAATCTGCCAAAGGAAGTAGGATTGGTTTCTTTTGGAACAGGAATTAATAAAGAAGAGTTTGTATTACCTCCCAATTTAAGGGAGTAGTGAGAATAACGCAACATGCACCTAAGATCATTTTTTATGAGGTCCCATAAGTGCTTATAAAAGGCAATGGAAAAATTGCCTAGACCTGGAGCTTTATTCGGGGCCAAACTCCAAATGGAAACAAACATCTCAACCTCATATATAGGTTGATTTAGGGAAATATTTTATTCATTGGTGATGATAGAAGGGATGTGTTCAAGCATAGAGGCTACATTAGTGGGCTCTGGCTAATCTTGTTCAGAATAAAGGGAAACAAAGTGAGTTTTTGCAATAGCTTTAATGTTATGGAAATAAGAGATCATAGAGCCATCTTCCAAGAAAATGATATAGAATTTATTCCTATATAATCTATCCTTGGCATGGTTGTGGAAAAAAATTGTGTTTTTATCACCAACCTTGAGCCAAAGACTTCGTGATTTTATCGTCCATAATTCCTCCTCTTGTCTCACAGCCCTTTGATATTTAATTTGCAGGTTTAGCTCTTCCTATTGTAGTTGGGTTGTGACTTTTTTGTGCTCATTTCCTTTTTGAAGAACATCTAAATTCTCTTTTAGATCCTTTCATTCCATATATGGTGGGGTTTAGAAGGATTTGGCCCATTTATTTAGGGCTTGTTTAACCAGGATTAACTTTTTCTCCCAAATATAGATAGGGGTATCAGGGACCCAAGTCTTCCAAGTAAAATCAATAAGCATTAATACTTTAGGATGACTAAGACAAAGAGGATTGAAATGGAAAGGAAGGGTCCCATACTCAGGAAGATCATGAAGGATTAAGGATACGGGTTTATGATCAAAGGTAAAGGAAGGGAGAATAAAATATTTGACAGAGGAATTTGAAGAAAGGAAGTTTTTGTGAATTAAAAAGTGGTCTAGCTTGGAAATGATATCTCCAGAGACGAATCTCATATTTGACCACATGTACCTTCCTTTTTGGGGATTTATATCCAATAATTCCCAATCCTCTATAATACCCTCCAAATTTTCCTGGAAGGGATCCCTACCAAAGGAACCACCTTTCTTTTCCGAGTTATTTCTGATGATGTCAAAATCGCCAGTCGGGATACAATCTTTTGTATAATCAATGTATTTTAGCCTTTGTAATGATCTCTAACACTCAATTTTCTCAATTTGGTTAGTATATATATATATATATATATCACCACATAAAAATTATTTTGATGGTTACATCAAAATTCAGATAAAATCTAGTGTTGGGAGCTCATTGAGAAAATCAAACTTACCTTAGAACTATTCCAGGTGGTGCACAAACCCATGGAGGCACCTCTAGAGTCAACTTCTACTACTTCATTGTATCTCCAAAGTCTTCTCGTAGATTTTAATGCTTTGTTGACACACAATTTGGTCTCCTTGATCAGGAGGATTTGGGGATTTTCAGATCTGATTATATCCCTGACAACCAATAATTTAGAGTTGATGCCAAGACCCCTACAGTTCCAGGATACCAACTTCATTATTTTGGAGGGATTGAAGGGGCACCTCCTTTATTTATTTCATTTCCTCTAGGGTTTTTGGAAGACTTCAAACCCACTATCAATTTTTGGATTGTTTGTTAGGATATTGGGGGAATTTCTTTGTTTGCTTGCTCCTCTCGAACAATATGGGAATATTTTCTCCCCGACTTGCGTGGGATATTTTCCTCTAATGCCTTATCCTCATATTATTATTCTCCCATGCTTTCATTTTCCGAGCTATATTTTACCTCTGAGAAAGCCACTTCCACATCCTTAAAAATTTCATTTCTTCAGCTCTTAAATCTGGAAGAGAAAGGGAAGGAATATGGGGGATTTCGAAGAGAACCCACTTCTCTTCACGTTGTTTGATGAGACCAACACTCATCTAAGGAAAACCAGCCAGCAGATGGACTGAAGGCTCCTCCGTTTTTGGTGAGTCGCCTAAGAAAACTATTGATTCTTCCCTAGGGGCTTCCATGACTTGAGATAAGGCATCAAAAATATTTTTTGTTGTGATATTTTCACTCGGATGAAGATTCTCCAAGTTCCCTTGGTAGTGAGAGGAGGATTTTAGACCAGAGGGGGATGAGCCTCCCGTGATAGAGGAATATTGGTCGGAAGAAGCACCCAAGGATGTGGAATTTCTATGATTGTTCAATGGGTCAACAAAAACTTGGTTTCTGGAGCCATGAGAGTTGAACTTCTTTATGATCTCTTATCATTAATCCTCCTTATTCCCCCCCTGGGTATTGGTTGAGTCTATTTTTTTGTAGTTTTTTCGCAAAATGCTCATATTCATGGCACACTTTGCATTTAAAAGGGAGCTTCTCATAGTCAAGTTGTTGAACACGTTGCCATTTATCCAACAAGATTAAGATTGCTTCTGGAATCCCTTTCTCCAAGTCGAATTCTACACATATTTTGGCACAAGCGAAAATATTTTCTTTTGGCTCTACACAATCTACATATTTTCCAATGGAATTGCCAATACACCAAAGAGCATCATCACTCCAGTAGTGGAGAGGAAGATGGGGAAAACACACCCAGACAGAGACAACAGAGGGCACACAATTTTTTGGGCTGAAATCCAGAGTCTGCGTGTTTAAAAACATGCCTCTAGCACCTAAGAATATGGTCTGTTTCGAAAAATCAGTTCTCAATATTATTTGAACTCAAACAAGAAGGCAAAGAAGCTCCAACCACAAAAAAAATGATTCAGAGAACTCATGATCAAGGGTTTCTAGTTTTTCTCCATCCATGAGCCCATTGTTCTCGGAGAAGGCCATATACCAGTGAATCGATTAATGAGGCCATGATTTGACAAGGCTAAAGATTTCTTCTAGGAAGAGGAGGGGGGAGCGAGACCTTTAACATCTCATCTAGTTTCTTCACAAATTTAGAGAGATGAGCTTTCACATTCTTAACATAACTAACAACCATGGCTTGGAAAGCCAAGGAAAAAGAATTAGAAGGAGGCTAACACCCCCTAGTGACATTTTTCATACCACACAGAGACAGAAAGTTAAGGTTTCAAGAGCACATAAAATTATTCATTCTTCAAAAAGACAATTGACTAATTTATCACATAAATAAAGAAGTCTTATACTTTAAAATCAAATTATAATTTATCACATAAATAAATAAAGAAGTCTTATACTTTAAAATCAAATTATTATTGATTATAAATAAAAGATAAAAACATAAAAATAACACTTATGTGTATCAAATGATTTAATACTTCAATACAATGAAAAATAAAGACATAAAACTAACACTTCTTTGATGTATATGAAATGTGTATCGAATAATTTAATACGTCAATATAATGAAAAATAAAGACACAAAACCAACACCTCTTTGATGTATATGAAATGTTAGAGTAATAATTTTACACATTATAATGTTCATGTATAAATTTTAGAATTGGAAATAGGTCGAACTTTAAGTAGGGTGGATTCCATTTTCCTTTAAAACATGAAAATTAGTTGGTATCAAAAGTGCAAGGTGTCAGGCTTACAAACCAATGGACCAAAAAATTATCTAATTGTATAAATTTTAACATGGGTGGATTCCATCTTCCTTAAAAATGAAAAATCACTTGGTATCAAGTGGAAGGTGTTTGGCTTATAAACCAATGGACAAAAAAAGTTATTTATTTGTATAATTTTTTATATGCGGAGAATTTTATGTAATACGATAGTATTGGATTGAAGTGTATTATTAGTACTTAAGGATTATAACATTCGATTCATTGTTGATCATCAATTAGTTAATCAATTAGTTAGTTGTTGAGTAAAATATTTTTCCTGTTCAATTTTGTACATAAGTTAAACCAAATTTTGTACATAAGTCAAACCAAGTAATTATTTTTTATAATATTTAAATTGCTTTTATAAAATATGTTATTGGCTAAAAACTTTAAAGTCGTATTGTCAAGCTTTGACACAATGCAATTAGATAACCTAAGTTTTAAGTTTGGCCAACAAGTTTGAATGTAATTTTTGCATTCATTCTTAGATAACCTAAGTTTTAAGTTTGTTACATTATGTTAGATAACTACTTGGTTTTGTGATTGCTATCACTATAACAATTGCCTTGTACATAAAACTTTGAAAACTTAGATTAAAGCAACTCCATAACAATCTGCAAAACGATCTTGGTCCTTGGTGTTGAGATGAGGAGAAGGAAAAGGAAGAAGAGATGAGGAAGAGGAAAATGAACTCTGATGGATTGTCCAATTTCATTCTATGTCTCAAAGGATTGAAGCAGTTGAAATTCATATTGCATGTTGCCATTTGTCCAAATTTGGGGGATATTCACTAAGCACAGTGGCATTAGTTTTTGAGGACACCATTAATGGATTCTAAATTTCTTAACGCATTGCTAATGGAAATATTTTCCTCGCACATGTCATTTTTTATCAACTTATTGCATGAAAGTTCCCATGGATAGGTGTGAAGTTGCCTCTATTACCTTTTGTTGTGCAAATGTTACTTGCCTTATCATAGATCGAACTATAATAGTTTTATACTCTCTCTCTCTCTCTCTCTCTCTCTCTCTCTCTCTCTCTCTCTATATATATATATATATATATATATATATAT
>CBVK0101039413.1:1879-19199 GCA_900067695.1 Picea abies | reverse complement strand
GCAGCCCCTCCCTTTGGTCTCCTCCTCCAGAGGATTTTGTTAAGATAAATTTTGACGGAGCCTCTAAAGGTAATCCTGGCGCTGCTGGTTATGGGGTAGTCTTTCGCAATCATCACGGGCACATCCTTGAAATAGTGGCAGGACCCCTCGGGCATTCTACGAACAATGTAGCAGAACTCTAGGGACTCATCAAGGGACTGCAACTGGCCATCAAAAATAACTATACAAAGATGATCGTAGAGGGGGACTCTCAAGTCATCATCAGCCTGCTGCGCCGAATCTTAAATGGGGCAAACCCGGATAGTATCTCGCCCAGCTGGAGACTGTCACATGGATTACAGATCATTGCAGGTCTAATGCATCCAAATCAGGTTATCATTCCCACACACATCAGGAGGAAGGCGAATCAAGTTGCTGATGAACTGGCTAATCTGGGCACCAAATGGAGAGGACCAGACCTTCACTGTCATTCAGCCTGGGATCATAATCACCCTATCCTCCAGCAGTGTATTCACAAAGCTGGAATGGTAGATGCCCCCCCAGATGGGGTGTCAGAGTGGTCATCGTGGCAAGAGTTGGGCGAAGGTACCAGGCGCCGTGGCATGGAGCCACGTGATGGGCTTGTGCCACAACCCACCACCCTAACCGGAGTTTAAATTCCCTTTATGGTGATACGAAGGAGCATTTACGCAGAAGTCCTTTCCCCTTCGCTGTGAATTTGAATGGATTGGTTCATTATGGTTGTGATTCACTTCAGTTTGCTGTCTGCAGGGCTCATCCCTTTGCAGCATAGGCTTATCTCTGTTCTTCTCCTTTGGAGTGAGGTAGTCCCTGTCATACTCCTCCACCAGGAGGCCTTAGTTCCTTTCGCCAGTTGCACCGGGCATCCAATGACTCGACCAAGGGGCAGACCAAGGCAGGGCTCTCCCTGGAAGCCTCGAAGGCCCTCGATCACACCTCCTGACTCGACCTCCACTGATTCCTCCCCTCGCCATCAGTCAGAGTCTACTCCTGTCTCTTTGCAAGCTCCGTAGTTCAACTCCATGGCCATAATTCCACGAACGCCAATTTCACTCCTACGGATTTCTCAAGACCCCCCAGCGATTCCTCCTAACCCCATGCCATTCCATGACCCTCTGGGCAACCTGGGCTGCGGCCCTTCTCTTCAAGGTGAGCATAAGAGGGCAGGACTTCATTTCCTTGATTCCTTTGATAGGGCGCAATTCAGAGAAAGCCTGTCTGTACTGCACGACCTGGTTTTTGAACTCAGGCAGGAGGTGGCGGATCTACATTTTTGCCTACAGGCTACGGACGTAAAGGTGGTGAGCTTCCTCCAAATTCTCTCATCCATGCATGAGGCTCTATTCTCGGATCCTATCGAAACCAGTTCAATGGAGGACCCCGAGGCCGCTAAAGGTGAAGATCAGAACAAAGTGCAAAGTCCAGCAGAAATAGGCCGGAAGAAGGAAGAGTGAGAGGAAGACATCGAGGGAGCTGCGTGCAACGAGGAAGATGGAAAGAAATGGGTCGATGAGGCGATGTATATTGAGGAAGAGCCTTGTCCAGGAGACCTTCAAGCCACGTGGTCCGGCTACCTGCCAGGTGTCTAAGATTTTAGTGTTTGTCAAGTCCAATCAGGATTTAGGTCTTAGATGATAAACGGTCTGAATACTCTTTTTACTAGTTTAACTTATGACTTGTTTGACTAGTGGGTTGGATGGGCTGGCTGGACTGGTTTCCCCATGGCTGGGGCAGTCCAGTAACTGCAGCTTGGTCATCTTTGTATTTTGCTACTCTGCTTCAGTTTTTGAAGGCTCTTAATATACATACACTTCTTATTTAAAAATTTCTCCATGCATAATATGATCCTGCACCAATGATTATTTGCTTCAATGCTGGCATCATTCCTCACTATCATATATACTTTGGAAAGTTCCATACTTGTATCACTATAGTTTTTCCTAACCCATTTCAATATTTCATCATTTGAAGTATCTCCAAGCCAACTTAGTACTTTCTTCACATCTCATTATCCTCATAATGTTGTCTCAACTTTGAAGTCTTCTGGTAGTCTTTATTTATGACTTTCCTTCCTTGAAATTCCTTTGCATCAAGTCTGCTTCTGGATATTCTGCACCAAATATCTAATGTCTTAACAATTATTTGTGTGAGAGTTATAAGAACTCTCTCCCATTCTTCTGCAAAAATTTCCTCACAAATTTCTGGCACATAGTTGCCTCCAATATTTTTATGCTTTGTGGAAGGCTGTCTGCTTCTATCTCGAGAAATCTCATTTCTGGTTACACTTGCACACTTAATAAACATGTTATAGAAATTTTTTTCCTCGGGACATTCATGGAGCTCATTTTCAGTCATAAACACAACTTGTTTTTTGCTTCACTTAATCCTTCATATGTATATTCTTGAGCTTTATATTCATTTGTAGTTCTTGAAATTTCATTGATCTTAACAACATCTTTGTTCTCTTGGTTTTCCTTTTAAAATATGTTATGTTATGTACTACTTTGTTATACATTTTCCTCGTACTTCCACTCCCTTTTTAATAAATCCTTATGCTGACTTGCTTCTCCCTCGATCCTATCTTGTTCAACAACTGGTTCCGCAATTTTATATGATCTTCGTCCACTTATTAGCTCTCTTGTAGAGATTTCTTTCTCAGAACTCTGTTGTTGTCTTCAAAGAAAATTCATTTTCCATTTTCTATCAGCATACATCCACATTTACTAAACAAAATTTGATCTGTTAAAGGTGATTCCATTACCTCAATCCCCTCTCTTAGATATCCATATTCAACCTTAGGTTTTGCTAACCAATATTATAGAAAATTTAATTCTTCATTGAAATCTATGGGCACTACCTCTGAGTGTTGTCTCTTGTCTTCGGTATTTTCATTCTTCCTTTTTGTCACAAGACAACTTCCTTTCATTCCATCTACTGAAATCCTTTGGATTTTATCTTTTTGAGACAATTATGCATCATCCTCTTTGTTTATGGCAGTTGACATGTGCCTAAAATGACATACTTTCAACACCCGTCTAGACCTTTTTGCTTATCATTTTACGTTAATCACTTTCCTTTTGATACTTCCATTATCCAGTTCACCTCATTTGTCACCAAAGGTATGAATCCTACCCCATACGCCATTTTTACATTATTTTTGCATAATTCTTAGGAAGGAACTCATTAATTCCAGTCACTAATATTGTCATACAAGAGAATACAATGTCTGCAACACCTCAAAGTGGTTGCAACACCTCTCTACTGTAATTCCAAGTGACACGATTTTGGGCACTAACCAAGTTGTTACAATTTCAGACGCGAACCAACTGCTGCAACTCAAGGCCCATTCGTAGTTGCCGCAACTCTAGAAAATACATTGTAACTCCGAGCATGCCTTTCATTGTTGTGACTCCAAATATATCTCACCAACACAACGGTCAACATTGTAGCTGGTAGTCGAGAAGCAACCTCCATGAAGGAAGATGACATGAGACAAATGGGAGACTAAGGAAATCAGTTACCTATCGAGTCAACATACGCTTGCTTCCAACTAAAATTGAAATAATCTTTGTAACTGGATGGCAGTCAAATTCTCATGAATGTCCATTCGCTGTTTGTAAAATTTTAGAACAATAATTGCATTGTATAAAAACCTTGACTCCTTAGAGTTGAGGATGAGGAAATTATCTGGCAATTACAATTTGCTATTGTATCTTTCAACTTATGAGAATATAGTTTCGGTTCCGGCTTTCTAGTTGCGTGTTGATGTATTGATTGATTGTGTGATTCTGGTTCTGTAGCCCAGTACCTCGCCTAAGGGGGTAGGATCCCCTCCTTAGTTAGGTACTACATGTAACAATAGTGTTAGAATTAACATTTTACTTTTTTGTAATTTTATTCTATCATTCGTTACTTTCAATTGCTATAATTTGAGGTTCATAAATTTATTCACATGCTGTAAATGTTCTGTGGTTTGTTGTCATTCTAGAATTAAAGTATAGTTCTTGGATTTTAGAATTATCTTCTAGTCCACTATAATTTTCATCTACAAAACAATGTTACGATTTATGAGTGGTATGGTTTTCTAAAGTCTTAACCTACAATTCATATTTTTGTAACATCGCAACCATTCTGCGCCTTTTGTTGCTATAGCTCGTGTCTATTCAGTTTGGGTCATAACATAATCTGGTTGCTACAATTCGCGTTGCTATAACTTGGTTGTTAGATTTATTTTTGTGTTGCAGCTCCATTGTTGCAACTCACATTGTTGCAACTCACATTGCTGTAACTCCACTTGTAGCTGCACTTAGTGTGCTTATTGTTTGATTCTCTTTAGGTTTAATCTTTATAACTTTGGATTGATATCATTGGATTAATATTGAATGAACAAACACTTAATTTTTGCAACAACATAAGACCTTCATTATACTCGAGAAAGTCACCGATAGACCATAAGCATGAGTATGATTTCAATTTCAACAAGTGTGATTTTAATTCCTGCAAGTGAGATTTCAATTTATGCAAGTGTGATTTTAATTTCCACAAGTGTGATTTCAATTCCTGCAAGTGTGATTTCGATTTCCGCAAGTGTGATTTCAATTCCTGCAAGTGTGCTTTAATTTCTCCAGAGAAACTTAGGCCTTAACATAAGTTGGTGACTTAATTAAGTATTATGAGTATTTGAATTGTGACATTAAAGTGCTACAACTCCATAGTCAAAACAACACTCTTCTTTCATATATTGTGCGTGACAGTTCACAAGTTCCATATGAGCCCCATATTGATAATTAAATGTACAACTCTTCATTTTATCACTAAGTTAATTAGAAAGTAATTGAAAGGCCCGTCAACAGTTTTGAATGACTGTCCATCTTCAAAACCTGTATAACCTGCACATACACACAAATTTCTAGTTTTAAAAACATGAGACTCTTGAGTCCCTTTAGATGCCTCTATCATCCTTTCTTTATACTTGAATTAACTTTCCAATCTCTCCATGAGGTCTTCATCTTGTCCCTCATCTTATTCTCCAAGCATCACTCTGTACTTTGGTTCACAAAAGTGAATTGTTGGTCTTTCTCCCAAAGACTCTCTGTACTCAGTTTCTCTAATTTTTTCTTCTCTGATCCAACCATCCAATCTGTACTTCAAGGTATGTCTCAACTTCCTTACATATAATTGTACAATATGCCATCTAACTTTCTTCTTCAAATTCCAACCATATGTATGGTTTTATTTAACTCTCTCCTGCAACAGCTTCATCATCACAATGAGATATTCCTTTAACTCAACAAGCTCTTTGTCAATTTCCTCATTACTTATCTTCTTTCTGCCAACTACTTTGGCACTTTCTCTTATATGGCAGTGTCTTTCTTCTGAACCCTTCATTTGACTATCGCTAGTCATCTTCATATCTTCCTTTATGAGCTGCAATAAGCCTTTGCATTAACAACTATATTTCACCTTGATACAATATACCTCACCAAGCTTCTCATCCTGAGCCTAGCCTCTTGGTATCTCTGGTTCTTGTTATAAAAATAGGACTATGGAGCAATAAAATAAAACAAATGCGGAAACAAAACACATAAGATACAAAATACAATAGAGACACAGATTTACGTGGTTCACCCAGTGTGGGCTACATCCACCAGAGAAATTTCCAGGTCCTTGCTTTATTATTATCCAACAAATGAAGGGATACAACCTACAACAAACCCGCTGTAACTTCCTCTTATTTCTCTCACAATATCCTCACTCAGAATACAATACTCACCATAATTCATAGCCACAATACATTTCCCTCATAACAGAGGGTTGCCTTCTAGGGAAAAAAACCCTAACATGAATTCTACCGTTAGATCCGCGACCTTATAATGAACGGTCCAGATTTACAATGAAATTACAATATACATTTACAAGGCAATTTTCCCTTCGGAGGCTTCGCCCCCGAACCCCCATCGGGGGACGCTGCCCCCGAACCCCTGTCGAGGGCCCGCTTTCCCCTGAACCCCTCAGCCAGGGGGATAGCCCCCCCAAACCTCGCAAAGGGGGTACCCCCCCTCTGCACTCCCCCACGTGGAAGAGTGTACATACTTATGGGGTGTAAAGTCTTCATGGGGTATAAACATGGCTGAAAAACACAAGACCTTTGAATTAGGAAGATAATTAGGCTCCACAACCAACAATTCTCTCCTATGGAACCTTATTGAGCTTCCTCTACTCCTTTAGGCTTATGCACTCCTACTCACTTTCCTTTTTGAGAACTTCCACTGTTCCCCCTCTTCTATCACAACATTACTAGCTGTAAATATTCTGCCACAATATCTTTCCTTGCTACTATCTGTAAACACAAAAATACTTCTTAACTAGAGTTATTGCAAACTACGAAATTCGTTACCTGCAATATTTGTTCTAATATCTTGTCCTCCAAACATTTCTTCCCAACTTTGCTCCTTGGTTGGAATGACCTCCAATCTGTAGCTTAAAATTTCCTCTGTTGAACTTTGTTCCTTTACTCTAACACAAAATATTCTTCATTTCAACAAATAAAATTAAATTGCATACCTTAACCCTAGATCTCTCTCGATCTGTACCTTCTGTATGTTGTCACTAATCTTCATCAACTTCCTTCTGCAATTGCTAATTTGCAGACTTTCTCTTTCATCTACAATTTCACCTTTCTTATCCAAAGATAATCATTGCACTCTGATACCACTACAATGGAGCGTACCTACATAGAATCATAATTCTCAACTGCATTTCCCAAGATCAATTCTAGGCAGGTCAGATCAAATGCTCCAAACCAGTGTCAATCCTCTGATATCTAAACTACTGATGGACTGGGTGAATGATTCTCTCTTGGAAATCAACTCTTAACCTCTGCTACAGGTGCTAAATGTTGGGTTGTTATATTCTTTGCAATGAAATTCTAGTCGAGGTGAATTGACTGATAGTTGAATTCAAAGGTCGAGGTGGTTCAACCAAGTAAATACGAAGTTGAAGGAATCAACAAAAAGTTGAAGGTCGAGGTAGTTCGATTAGGTAAAGACAAAGTCAAAGACATTGACAACAAGTTGAAGATTGAGGTGGCTCGACCAAGTAAAATCGAAGAGTTCAACCGAAAAGAGGTCAACAAGAGGATGTGTGGAAATCGAATGAAGGTCGACTGGTAATCCAACTTGGTAGTCGATTGTAACCGAATCTTGAAATTTGCGGGATTTGTAGCCAATGATATGTGTGTAATTGAAACTTTAGGGTTTTTCCTACTATAAATCCTATAAAGAAGGCATGTTGTAATGCTGTAAAAGCTAATATTTAGATGATGAATGGATAATCACTAAGAATCAATAATCGTAGATGTTGTTAGTCATGTAGATGTAAGCTGATTTGACTACAAGGTTATTCTT
Organism: Picea abies; assembly: GCA_900067695.1. NCBI lineage: Eukaryota > Viridiplantae > Streptophyta > Pinopsida > Pinales > Pinaceae > Picea > Picea abies. The sequence continues at coordinate 11,772 of CBVK0101039413.1, read as the reverse complement.
TTGAAAGAAAGAGGGTATGAAGTAGGTTATGTATTAGGTGTGGACCAAGGTTAGACATGTAAATTTTTATTCTGAATGAATAAGAAAACAAGAGAGTAGAAAAATCAAGGAATGTTGGTTTTCCCAGTTTGGGTTTCTAGGGTAAAATCTCTGTGTACTGTGTGTTTGCTTTGTGATTTAATTTCTTGATCAAATATTTCTTCCTATCTTCTACTAGGTTTAGCGTGGAAGTGTTTCTCATTTCCTAACATGTGGTATCAGATCTTGGCTTAACAACCTTGGATATGAGATAAACCCTAGGTTTAGTAAGATTCATAAGTTATATTTTTTTAAAGAATTGTGTTAAAGAATGGCGAGCAACTCAAGAATAGAGATAAAAAAATTCAATGGCCAGAATTTTGAGTTTTGGAAGCTTATAATTGAAGATCTCCTTGTAGATTGAGAGCAATGGAAAATAATCTGTCTAGGTACCATGCTGACATGTATGTCTACGGAAGAATGGGAGAAACTCGAGAGAAGAGAAAGAAGTACGATTCAAATTTGTCTTGCAGATTTGATACAGTTGAATGTCTCAGGTGAATATTTGGCCAAGAAACTGTGGGACAAGTTGGGAAGCTTGCTACAAATTTCGGGTTTGGCAAGAAACTTGATATCTTTCAGTAAGATGAGTGATGCAGGGGTGCACACTCTATTTCAGAAGTAGTCATGCAAGATGGTCAGAGGTGTGACGGTCTTAATGAAAGGAGTTTGAATTGGAACCCTATACAAGTTACTAGGGAGTGTCGACTCGACTAGATGCAACAACACCAATTTTCCTGAAGTCGACTTGACTCGACTTGACTCAGGATGAGTCAATTCAAATTGACTCGACAAGCCATCATAAAGTCAACCTGATCATGCTATGGCATGAGTGGATGGGACACATCGGACAAAAAGGACTTTGAGCTATGAATAACAAAGGTATGGTCGAAGACTTCCCTACATGTAATTTAGAAGTCAATTTTTGTGAACATTGTATATATGGAAGACAAAGTCGGGTGAGGTTCCCATTTGGAGCGACAACGAAAAATGGGATTCTAGAGTTGGTTCATAGTGACGTGTTTGGCCCTGTTACAGTGCCTTCACTTGGTGGATCCATGTATTATGTCTCCTTCATAGATGATTTTTCCAGGAAGACTTGGATATATTTCCTGAGGAATAAATCAAAGGTTTTTGAGAAATTCAAAGAGTTTAAATCTCTTTTAGAAAACTATATAGATAAGAAGATTAAAGTATTAAGGACTGAAAACGATGGTGAATTTGGAAAAGAATTTGATCAATTTTGCAAGCAGTGTGGCATAGCATGCCAAAATACCACACCATATACCCCATAACAAAATGGAGTTGCTGAGCAAATGAAAAAAACATTGATGGACAAGGCAAGGAGCATGCTCAGTGGTGCTAGGCTCGCACAAGAATTTTGGGCAGAGGCAGTTGAAACTACAAAATATCTATTGAATATGTCTCCTTCATTGACGCTAGTCGACACGACTCCACATGAGGTATGGTCGTGTAAGAAGCCTTCAGTTTCACATCTCAAATTATTTGGCTGTGATGCATTTGTGCATGTTCCCAAGGAAAAGAGGAGCAATCTGGACAAGAAGGAAGTCAAGTGTATTTCCATTGGATACAAAGAAGGAATGAAAGGATATAAGCTCTGGGATCCTATATCAAGGAAAACAATATACAATCGAGATGTGTTCTTAAGAGAAGTTAGAGGTAAGTCCGATCCTGAGGAAATTGTCCATACCGAGAATAATCAGGAGACGATGCGGTTTGAACCGAGGAAAGAAGAAGATGATTCATATGAGTCAAGTGTATCAAAAGAAGAGGTGGAACAATCGACCCCGGTTGTAAGGATGTCATAAAGAATAAGAAAACCAGTAGAAAGGTATAGTCCACTCGACTTCCATTCCACATTCATGTTAACTTCCACCAATGATAAGCCCAAGTCGGTTGGGGAGGCAGTCGACTCAGTAGAGGAAAAACTTTGGAAGGACGCCATGGTTGAAGAGATGGAATCCTTGCACAAGAGTGAGACATGGGACTTAGTCAAGTTACTTAGTGGAAGAAAACCTGTTGGTAGCAAATGGGTATTGAAGAAGAATATGCATGCAACATGTCAAGTCAAGAAGTTCAAAGCTCGACTGGTAGCGAAAGGATATTCCCAAGTCGAAGGAGTCGACTTCGGTGATATTTTTTTCCCTGTTGCAAAATTAACTTCCATTAGAGTACTAATGTCTCTGGATGCAACATTTATTTGGAAATATAACAGATGGATGTAAAGACAACGTTCCTACATGGGGACTTGGAAGAGGAAATCTATGTGAAACAAACTGAAGGATTTGTAGTAAAGGGAAAGAAAGATTTAGTGTGCAAACTGAAAAGATCACTTTATGGTCTAAAGAAATAACCAAGGATGTGGTACCAAAATTTTGACGCATACATCCTTAGTTTGGGGTTTGTGAGAATTAAAGTTGACCACTGCATATATTCCAAAGAAGAAGGTGGGAGTTTCATATATGTAGCATTATATGTCAACAACATGTTGCTGATTGGAAACACCATGGACACAATAAAGGAGGTGAAGAGGCAACTATCCTCCAAGTTCGACATGAAGGATCTCAGTGCATCGAACTTCATTATGGGAATGTATATTAAAAGAGTTTGAGCAACTAGAAAGCTCTTATTAAACCAGACAAAGTATATTGAAACAAGCTTGATATGTTTCAACATGCAGGATTTTAAACCTGTGAAGGTGCCAATTCTTGTGGGAGAAAGGCTAACCACTAAACAATGTCTAGAGACACATGAGGAAATATAGGACATGGCACATGTTCCCTATTCAAGTGTTGTTTGTAGTCTAATGTATGCAATGACATGCACTTGACCAAACATTGCCCATGTAGTGGGAGTGTTGAGTACATACATGTCGACACCTGGGAAGGGGCACTGGACAACTATCAAAAGAGTATTTAGGTATTTATGTGGCATGAAAGATTATGCTATATGCTACCAAGGAAAACTTGAAGGTGACAGTGAATTAAATGTACATGGATTTGTCAACACTGACTGAGTTGGAGATATGAATTGACAGAGGTCGACCAATGGATATGTGTTCAAAATGTTCAGTGGAGAAATCTAAAGGATGAGTAAGCGAAAGACAATTATATCCATGTCAACAACAAAAGCTGGATACATGGTGTACTCATGGAAGAAAAGAAGCAGTATGGATGTGTTAAGGAATTGAGTTTGAGTAGAGAGCTATGAAGAAAAGTTGTGACAGTCAAAACACAATATTTCTGGAAAAGAACCCTGTTTATCATTCTAAGACTAAGCACATTGATGCACAATACCATTTCTTGAGAGACATGGTGGAAAAAAACAAGTTGCTGTTGGAGAAAGTAGACACATTGGAAAACATAAAAAAATCTTTGACCAAGTCTGTGAGTGCTGTGAAGTTCTATTGGTGCAGAGAGGTAATGGACATTTCTTCCCTGGGTCTGTGAATGAGAGTTCATTGGTCTCCTAGTTTCAACAAAGAAAACAACAAGTGGGAGAATGTTGGGTTGTTATATTCTTTGTAGTGAAAGTCTAGTCAAGGTGGATCGAATGACAGTGGAAGTCGAAGGTCGAGGTGGTTCGACAAGGTAAAGACAAAGTTTAAGGTCGAGGTAGTTAGAATGGGTAAAGACAAAGTCAAAGACATCGAAAACAAGTCGAAGGTTGAGGTGGCTCGACCAGGTAAATTTGAAGAGGTTGAATGACAAGAGGTCGATAGGTGGGCATGTGGAAACCAACTGAAGATCAAATGAAGGCCGACTGGTAATCCAACTTGGTAGTCGATTGTAATAGAATCCTGAGATTCACGTGATTTGTAGCCAATGATTTGCATGGATCTGCAACCATTTTTGGGAACCTTTCCTTTAGGGTTTTTCCTATTGTAAAGCCTATAAAGAAGACATGTTGTAATGCTGTAAAAGATAATATTTATATGATGAATGGTTAATCGCCAAGAATCAATAATTGTAGAGGTTGCTGGTCATGTAGATGTAAGCCAAATTGGCTACATGGTTTTTCTTGTGAAAGAAAGAGGGTATGATGTCGATTGTGTGTAGGTGTGGACCAAGGTTATACATGTAACCTTTTATTATGAATGAATAATACAACAAGAGAGTGGAATGCCCAAGGAATGTTGGTTTTCCCGGTTTGGGTTTCTAGGGTAAAATCTCAGTGTATTGCGTGTTTGCTTTGTCATTTACTTTCTTGATTAAATATTTCTTCCTCTCTTCTGCTAGGTTTAATGTGGAAGTATTCCTCATTTCCTAACATGAAATTGATTACATAATATCTATCCTTTAGTTCAAAAACCAAGTGCTATCACTTTCACACGACCTCGGACTGGAACCAAGGTTTATGCCTATCATACTTCATCTGGTTGGAGTGTTAAACGACATGAGTTAAGCACTCTGAAAATTCAGACACAGACATAACTGTACCACCCTGACACATTTCAGACTCTAAGAGCTAGAAACACTCCAACAATTCGAACTTCGAGGACTAGGAACCACTTCGATGGTTGAGACTTCGATAATTCAGAATCTGAGGGCTAGAACCACTGTGATGGTTCAGACTCCGAGAAATAGGAACCAATGTGAGTGATTCTACTTTGTCGATCTATGTGTAAGGTTTTACTATCCACCATCAATTTGGATAAGGATTGCCTTAGTTTTATTAGACTAACACCCCCCCTCAGAGTATCGGTCTCCAATATAATGGATTGATGTCCATCATTGATCTCTCATGATCAATGGACATGATCCATTGGCCTTCGATCTATTGTGAATACTGGTTTCGATAGGTCAAATACCATGTGTATCCTATAAGAACCATTGATATAGCTCCCTCCGAGTAGATCTCCATCGTAAATCAGAATAATGTTTTCTCCCTTTGGATTGATCAATCTCCTCCGTCGATCAATGATGATCAAGGGTCACTATTTCTTCAGGTTTCAAGACTTTAAACCATTGTGAAAATGTTGTGATTTGAGCCATTGATCTTGGATAATCATTGACCACGATCAAATCTCATTTCCTCTACAACTCTAAACATGATGAAGTTTATAGACACTTCAAATCTTCATCTCGATTTCATTCCTCTCAGGTCTCTACAATATAGCTTCTTCCACGAAGTTCATAGGAACTTTGTTCCCCTTGAACTCATTCCTTCACACAGACCTTACTCGCATCAATTTGACTATAATTAATTAATCATTCACACAACCTCGATTTCTTATTCAGGAGTTATCAACAATCACATATAGAGAATTAAATACATAACTAAAATGTTTTCCTACATTTGATCTTTGTACATGACTTCAAAAGTACCTCTCTTCCCGATTTCATAATCTGGGATTCTTCCCTTTGTCCATATTTCCATTCAATTGGCCTCTCTCTTCTTGCCCCGATTTCTCCCTAATTGGCCTCTCGCCCTTTGGGCCAGATTTTTTTTTTCAATTGGCCATACTCTCATTATCTCCGAAGGCTTACAATATAGGAATATAACTTCTAATTAGATTAGTTCAAATCCTAATTAAAATCCAAAATATTTGTAACCTATCCCTAAGATCTCTCTAAGATCCTCAAAATTTGCTCAGAGAAGATTCAATTACATTACAAGGCATTCTTCCAAAAAAAATCATCTTAAAAACCCTTCTAGAATCTAATTAAAACTTAGGAAAATGAAATAATTAAATTAATGAAACCCTCTCCCTTTAGTAAATTCTAAGACCCCCCTATGTCTTCTCAAAATGAATGATTTTTGATGGGAAATTCTCTTGCATCAAACTAAGATGATACTAAGTATAAGAGACAAGAAGATGAGACCAATGAGACTAAGTATAAGAGACAAGAAGATGAGACCGATGAGACTAAGTATAAGAGACAAGAAGATGAGACTTATGACACTAAGTATAAGAAGAGACGAGAGACTTTAAGTCTTAGTTAAGTATTAAGAGACGAGAGATGAGAGATTCAAGACTATGAGAGGAAACAAAAAATAGACTCGACAATGAAAAATAGAGTATTCCCAAGACTTAGAAAATGTAAGTATTCCCAAGACTAAGAGATGAAATTAGCTATGTTGCACATGGAAGAAACACTCTTTTATGAAAGATTGGGTAGTTAGACAAAAACATGAATATATTGGGCATACAAAATCGGATTTTAAATGCATAAAATGCGTGACGAAGTTGATACTGAGGGTTACGCCATGAATCTGATGTTCCTTCAAAATTTCTTTCTCTTGACAATTTTGTTTTTATTGTTTCAAAGAGTGGAAAATCAATATGACTAGATTTTTTTTTGTCAACAACTTGTTATCTCACAATCATGTTCCTAAAATATGATGCGGGAGTGATCAAACAACAACTGTGTGGATTGAATGCCTTTTTTACCATGTTAGGTGCCGAAATTGGCTATATATTGGGTGGAAATTACAAGCATTAATTCTAATGGTTTATGTGGATTTAAGGTATCAAGCTAAGGTGATGTATGAAAACCTAGTAAAATATCCCCAAGCACTGGAAATTAAGGCTAAAATACAACTTTAGCCATCATTAAAGGTTAATTTAAAACCTCCTCATATGCCTTCATGGACTAGTAATAATCAAGGTTAAAAGGAGAGATTCATAGGCCAATCTTGAAGTTATTGAATACCACGATAGATCCATAATTATGTTAAAGTGATGTCTCAAAGGCCAGAGATTGATTTCTAGAGACATTTAAGAAGTGAAATGTTCCTATGCGAATCATGAAATCTTACCAAGAAATTTTAACCATTACTTGTTGTAACATAAGTGGAGATGCATGCTCCTAAGGAGAGATTTGACTTAATGTGAGAAAAATGAAAAATAAACAATCTCATGATTGGGACCACAAGGTCATCCATGAGTGTTGTAGATCCTACAAGGTCATAATTAAGGAATTGGTTAGGATAAGTGTAGCTATGGATATTGTTAGCACATTGTTAGAGGGGTAGGTGAGTGACTAAGAGTGTCCTAGTCTACAACCTTAAGGGTTTTGACATATTCAAGAAAAAAATAAAATCTAGAGTTGTTGCTACAGGAATGTCCATGTATAACACTTAAAGAAATAACGAGGTGATGATGATCATGAGACCAATATTGGTGGTTTTCTCCAAAAATATGCAATATGTGTGTCACTAGATGGAGTGACCCTATGTGTAGTGGTTGTCCTCAGGGTTCTGTGATTGCATGGAAATGGGAAGATTTATTGTTAAAGAACTTGGCATAAAAATATTAATGTGTATGTTTAGAGGATAAATATAAGTGGGAAAATGAACAATATGTATGAGAGTGTGGTCAACAAAATAAATATTGGATGGTTTTTCAAAAACAATTTGATTTAGAGAAACCATGAGAAAAATAACATCTTCTCTCCCATATCCTAGATCATGATGATGACCATATATCCCTTATTATCCTCAATCGTGATGATGATGATGATGATGACCATATATCCCTTATTACCCTCAATCCTTAACTCCTGTAATCCTTCATAGCGACATAAAATAAAATTAAGACAAGCCACAAACTATATAGATAATCTTTCAACTCTAAAACTCATAAGAAAAATGTTTAACCCTAAACCATCAATCATATTCTTTAAGCTTTAACCCTTCTCTTAACCCTTAACAATTAATGAGTAAACCATTGATCTCAATTTGAAACCCTTAACCTTGATAGTATTAACTTTGACCTAAATCATGAACTCTTAAACTTTAACAATTTGTATTTAACTAACTTACTTTACTAATTAAACTTTAAACTTTCATTGTCATTGTCATCATCATACATAACCATATATTATGGTCATGGTCATGGTCATCATGATTATAAGATAATCATCATCATCATATTATATAAAATATAAAATGTATTTTATATGAGATTATATATATATATATATATATATATATATAATAAATATTATAGATTATATAATATTTATTATACATATTGCATATAATATTTATTATATACAATATGTATAATAAGTATTATATATTGTGTTATATATAACATATAAATATAAATGTTATATATACCTCTTGCGTGCAAGAATAACGACCCACAGCTCGAGCCCTTACCCTTGAGTGACAAACCTTGGTATTGAGCAACTAGTGAAGATAGAGATAGAGGAGATACTAGAGACCCCACCTATAGAAGAGATAAATGAGATACTAGAGACCCAAACTACAGAAGAGACCAAAGCATCAAACCCATGACAAGCATAGTGGATCTCAAGGAAATAGGGGACCACCAATGCCAACAAAATCGGTGAGTCCACCTATTTGACAACACAGGTATTCCAATAGAGGATGAACACCTTCAGTAACTACTCACATAACTAGATCAAAGATCAACACACTGATGTTTTCACATGGTAAAACCCCTATGGGGAAACATCCATGGCCCCAACCAATGCGGCTGCTTGGAGCAGTTTATTGATGCAAAGAAAAAGATTACAAAGAGATTTTACAAGAGAGTTTATCACAATTGATCATCGGCAAATGACCCTCCATGCTCTTTAAATAGAGATCATGGACCAATCAGGTGTTAAGCCACAAATCAATGGCTGTTAAGATCGAGGAGAGTATGAACCACCGTATCACTCTATGTCAAAAACATATCGTGACCGCCGGATTTCCTAACTACAAATGCATACTAATACATACTAAAGAAACACACTAGAAAACACACTTTTACCTAATGACACAATAGACCAAGTAGATCTTACTGACTCCTAAGTGTCTAAATATTCTAACATCCCCCCTTAAGAACAACTTGGGATAGGATTGAAGGATTTACAATAGTGACACAATAGGAGAAGGAAGGAGGCATTAGAGCCTATCCCCCCTTAATGAAAACTTCCTGAACTCCTAACATAGATCAAAGTTTGGAAAACTTCGCTTCTGTAAGAGACTTTGTGAAAATGTCTACAACTTGATCTTCTGTAGGGCAAAAGAGCACTTCAATAACTTGATCACGAATGAGCTTTCTAATGAAGTGCATGTGTAGATCGATGTGTTTGCTACATTGATGTTGAATTGGGTCTTTGGTGAGCTTGATGGCACTCTGATTGTCACACCAAAGGCTGGTCAGATGCTGGTGCTGGAATTCAAACTCTGAAAGGATTTGTCAAAGCCACAGGGCTTCCTGACTTGCATTTACTGCTGCTCGGTACTCTGCTTCTATTGAAGAAAGTGCAATAGCCTGTTGTTTCTTACAGGCCCAAGTGACAGGTCCTGAACCAAGGCCGAAAACATAACATGCAGTAGACTTCTGATCATTAGGGTCGCCGACCCAATTTGAATCACTAAAACCAACCAATAAAGGAGTCCCCCCTGAACTATAATGTATCCCAAACTGAACTGTACCATGAACATAGCGAAGTATACTTTTAGCTTCTTTCCAATGGATTTCATGGGGTGTTTGCATATATCGGGCAACAAGACCAAAAACAAAGGAAATATTGGGATGTGTATGAGTCAAGTATAAGAAGCTACCAACTAACTGACGGTATAGGGTGGCATTGACTTTAGGGGAAGTACATGTGGAAGAAAGCTTGAATCCAGACTGGAAGGGAGAAGGGGTTGGTTTACAATTGTCCATGTGAAAGTGACGAAGAAGGTCACAAGCATACTTAGACTGGGAAAGAAAAATTCCTTCATTGGTTTGCAAAACTTAGAGGCCAAGGAAATAGTGCAAAAATCCTAAGTCTATCATTTCAAATTTCTTCTTAAGGCTGGTTTTCACATGGTTTAAAAGTTTT
>CBVK0101039394.1:0-10299 GCA_900067695.1 Picea abies | reverse complement strand
TGCATGCATCTTCACGAGTACACCCAATTTTCCATGTTTCATGATTAAAGAAGGTTATAGGTGACAAGATCCCATTTCAAACTATATTGCCAGAACTTGACGAGGAAGGAAAAATCATATTGGAGCCAGAATCTATCACTGACAAAAGAATTTGTCCGCTGAGGAATAGATCCATATTAGAGTATCTCATTAAATGGAGAAACTACTGGCTGAACATTCCACTTGGGAAGATGAGTCTTTTATACAGAAGCATCCAAAGCTACTCAAGCATTGTGGACAACACTTGTCTCAAGGGGAGGGGCATGTTAAGCCCTAAATAGTGGTTGATTACCCCTTAATTGGGGCATATTACATTAGTAATGTTATTTTATTTATGTCGGCTTTATTCCATTAGTTGTAATTATACCTCCTAGTATTCTATATATACCAAGGAGACATTTTCATTTGGAATCATCTTACAATTGTACATTTATGTGGGCATAAGAAGGTTGCCCCCTCGAAGAGGCTTATTATCTAAATCTCTCTCATTTTCAAGGTGTTGAGTACTTATTTTGAGGTTTTTCTATGCTATATTGATATTTGGTTCTTAACAAAGAGAGTGTTTAGTCATTGTATTCTATGCATGAAGGTGGACAAAATAAATAATCGATTTCTATGGAAGCAATTGTTACATGAGTTGGAAAGGATATTGTTGCTACTTAAGCAGTAAAACTTGATCATATTAAGGTTGTTGACGTTACTTCTGAAGTTATTTATGAAATTATATTAATAATTAATGTTTTCAAAATTGATGTTATCATAGAACTCTCTACTACAAAATAAATTGATTATGTTAAGGATCCACTCATTGCTATGAATCCTACTGTTCAGTTAGTGGATACTCAAAGAGAGGAGGAGGAAACAAGTTCTACCATGCCTAGTGTTCAATCAACAGGAATTCAAATAGACGAAACATAAATAAAAACTACAATTCTTGATGTTTAATCAATAAGCATTTAGACAGAAGAGGTAGAAGAATTCAATTTCATGGAGACATAAAGGTTGAGGGAAAAAACAACCAAATGGAAGAACATTGTAGAAGCATATGGGAAAGGTGTGGTTTCCTTGATTGAACACCTAAAATGGATTGATGCTTTGACAGAGAAATGGGATGAATTTTATGCAATAGAAAAAGATAGATGGCAAAAATTCAGAAAGGATAGAAAGCAAATTCTTGAGTTAGAAGAAAAGATAAAGAAACTGAAAAAAGAAAAACTACAATTGAGTATTCTAGCTCAGGTTGCTCTTAGTTGCAGAACACCTTCACCTATTTAGGCTCTATTTTTTCAAGAAAAATACTCATTGTTTATTCTTCAGGCTTTGTCTAAGGGAGGTCACATGATTTCAAATCGCCTACATCATTTCTGGAAGCTTATTCTTTGAGTAGTATAGAAGATAAGAACATACTCCGTGAGTTGTACCAGCATGATATTTTTATATTTTATGACAATAAATGGAGTCCTAATCCATCAGTGGGTGATGTCCAGTTGATATATTTCACATCTTCTGTGAATAATCAAGTTCAATGGAGTTATGCAAAAAACATAATATAAAAGAATGCACAAGATCTTAATCTATTTGTTCGAAGAGAAAATGGTCAAACAATGATTATTTTTTGACATACATTGGAAATTTATCATATCACCAAAAAAGAGTTGTTATATTCTTGAGACTCAATAGGATTCTATTTCTCAGTGAAAGATTAAAATAAGTATCATAAATATGGAAGCTTTATTCCAACACAAAAGAATATGATAACATGTTGGTGATGCATTGAAATACAAAGAACCTCTTGGCTATCCTAATTTTCTTGAAGCAGTGGACTGAATGGATATGTATATACATTGTATGATAAAGTGTGGTGAAAACTGGATGGGAATTTGATTTAATTATCCCTTTATTTGGTGTCCTTACCAGTATATAGATTCCTCTACAAATGGAAACCATAGGAGGAAAACCAATTGTGGAATATCATTAAGAAAAATTATGGATATCATACAAGAGGAGAATTCAAGCATCCTTCCTATAGTCTAAGCAATCTACACTCATCTTATGCAAACTTTGACTCAAATTGAATATGATATTTTCACAAGGACACGTAACACCTTCAGTTTGGGGGTAGTCTAAGAAATCTACATTCATCTTATGCAAACCTTGACTCAAATTGAATATACTATTTGCACAAGGACACGCAACATCTTCAGCTGGGGGTAGATGGTGGGCTCCTAAATTCCCATCCTTAAATACTATTTTTCTTCACTTCTATAATATTTGTTTCATAACTCTTATTTCCAGTACATCCTTACCCGTGTTGACAATTTATTGCAAAGGTTCTTATTTTCTTCATGATGTGGTATTTTATTTTAATTATATTAATGCATTAGGGGAGTTTGTATGCCTTGTATCAAACTTGAAAGGATGAGCGTTTTTACAAAACAGGTCACCAAAAGTATGTTGTGAGTCTTCCAATTTCTTGTCGAATTGATTTCTATGGATTTGTCATATCTTAGTCTATTTCTATGGATCTGTGTCTCATGAATGTTGCATATAAGTTGTTGCAATACACATCCTAGTTGACTTCAAATCATTTCCTTTCTACCAATCTGGGGGAACCATGCCACTCCTACCCAACCATAAGTCCTTATTGTTGTCTGTCTGGCACTACAAATCTAGACTAGTCATTATAGAGTGGCTTGGGGATGAACTAATAGGCCATAAAAATATTCCATATATAAATTGGTAGGAAATATAAATTTGGAAGATTGTGTTAAGGTTTCATACCAAATTACAAGTAATCTTCTTCAGTTGCTCTGTTCTATTGAGCATGTGTTGTTAAATCTTCAAACAATCCATGAGCAAGTTGCCCGGTTCCTTAATTTTGTTATTTTTTACTATTTTAATTATAATTCATTTCACAATGACTTGATAATCTCCAATTATCAATCGCTTTGTTATTAAATCATGTTTGAAACTAGTTAATAGGGTTGCACTTATATAAGGAAGTGTTTTACCTCGTATCAAAGGAGACAAGCTTATACCATCATACCTCTGATAGCTTAATCTTGCTTTTTCAAAATAAATATCTTTTGGCCTTCATCTCCAATGTTGTACTTATGAATTTGTAAATTTTGTATTACTTTGAGTGATCGTTAGTTTCTAAAGTACCTTTATCACATAGCTTTGTACAGCTAGGGCCCACTTTGGAGAGGTATGCGTCATGTTATTTAATCTTTGTTGTAATCAAACTTCTTCAGTATTGTTTATGTTAGAATTGTAAATGCAGAAAACACAATTCACATATGATAATTAACAATCACAGAGATAAGGAACATTGGGCTACGTCCACCAAGCATAGGAATCGGTTGTCTTATTATTCAGATCATGGAGATTACATCAAATTGGAAATTTCTCACTCTGTCTCTCACACTTAGTCGTTCTACGTCTATGGGCTTACATGAATTTATACATTCATAGAAGAAACTGATTATTAAATGTAATCCCTATCCATATTCTAACTTGGTCTATATGGTTGTAACCAATGCAGAATAATAGGATTCAGAACCATCATTAGAGGAATTCATTGTCACCAAATTCCAACAATCTCCACCTTAAAAACAATTAACCTGATACCTTGCTCCTTCCTTTTGTTCATCACCTTTTATGCAAGTCAAGAGAAGCCAAGAACCACTGCAACTTCTCTAATAAAACTGGTTTCATGATATCGCCTGTGTGACTTGCATGATTTTGGATTTCCTGAGGGGTCACTCCACCTCCAACATGTATTCCACAAATTTTTTGTGAGACATATTTAGTGATAGATCTCCTCCTATCCAAGACACCTATAAAATATACATTACAATTATCACAAACCATCTCAGTGTAACCATTATAGGTGACATTTGTGCTTCTCAAACACTGAAGCACCCATTTCACTACAACACCTGAATCTTCCACGTATATGACAACATGATTAGCATGTGAAACATCTGGTCTTAACCATTTCATCACATACAACATACCTCCTACTAAACTTACACAAGACATAACCTTTTCTTATTTATAGATAGGCCCTATACTTGAAGAAAACTTATAATGGAAAGCAAGATGGATAAAAGTTGGTTTTACAATGTTCATACTGAAATCCAACCACATCTTACCATTACCATATATGTATACTTCCATGCCCATAATTTGTTTTGTTTCTCCTTGATCCCTCATCTGAATTGTCATGTCCACCTGAGTCATTTTCTTACTGATTTTATCCATGCTTTGGCTTGCATCGAGCATATCATCAACAAATAACATCAAGACTGTGAATGTACTATAAACTGTATAGTCATTCCTACCCTTTGAAAAATTATGACTCACTATGAAGGATTCAAACCTCTTGTATATTTTCCTGGGTACCAATAGGCCATACAATGAATTATCTAGCATCCAAACAAATTTACCATTGTGATCTTGAATCAACCCTTTTGGTTGTTCCATACATAATATATCTATGTCAATGATGACCTTCTGAGAAGTAGGATCCCACACACAACATCCCTTTATACCACCATCATAACTTGCAAAGATATAAAACAAGTAGGAATTCAGAAACAAAGATTTTAAGTCTAGAAATGATTTACAGTTTACCTGTACCTGCAATTATTTATTTCTCTTATGATCTTGATGCTTTTTCCATAAACAAGAAGATACATCTATCACTTCAAATGCTACTTCCGTACTCCCTTCCAAATTATAAAGGTTATCAACCTTTGTTTCCTTCATCACTACTAAACTACCTTTCGACAATGTGAGTGCTCCACCTTGACCTGTATACTTATATCTACAAGAATCCAACACTCCAAATGAAATCAAATTTGATTTAAGATCAGGTACATATATAACATCTGTTAATTCCCTAACAATACCATCAAACATCCTAATTCTAATACTGCGAACCCTAATAGTTTTACAGGGAATACCATTTCCCATAAACACTACACCCTCTGTTAGAATATAATGGATGTGATCATTTTACCATTGACAATATCACTATTGTCACCCAACCATAGGCCAAAGCCACCCTCTGAGCACCTTAACCTTGACAGAGAATTAATCCAGAAGAAAACCCTAGGCTAGATAGCCAAACAAAGGGTAGCACACTTTTCCCCAAGGATAGTGCACCAACAAGAGCTGATAAAATAGTCCAAAACCTAACCAAGAGCTAGTCCAAGCCAAACATGATCTACTAGCTGCAGCAGCTACAATGGAAGCTCTCCTCCAAACCTATGCACAAAATTGGGTACTACAGTGCGCACAAGTGTTGCTCTACAATTCTGAGACTGCTTACTAGAATGAAGATTGGCCTCTTGTATTTATGGTAATTTTGGCTAACTTCTTGGGGCGACTTCTCATTCTGGGTATCGGTCTATTCAGTATATATTATTTCTTATGGCTGACTTCTTCTCTTGGAGGCTAATAACCTAATACAAGTTATCTTCTTGAGACGACATGTCTTCTAGGGTTATTAACCAACTCATTAGGGTTTCTTCTTGCTTCTCAAAATATTCTATTCTTGTCAGGTTTACACATGGAGGTAAATACCTCCCACGGCTACCATAATATCAACAGTGCCTCTTAGATAGGGAGGTATTATAGGTAATGGTCTTGAGAAAAAAACATACCATTCACCTGATAGCATCAACATAGTTGTATAGACTTGATCATGATTACCATCATCACTATCAATGTCATCAACTGCATCATATTTCGAAACCATACTCCCTATGAGTAATAAAACATGATGCTGAATAAGTCACTCACTCCATAGAGTGACATAGGAACCATTCTTCTAATCCAGACATATGTCCTAAAAGAAATTGATACTATTGATAGTCTTCAAGGAAATCAAAACAATATCATTCAATAGAACACAAATGTGTCTATCCATAGTAGTACACAACTACAATCTAGTGGTACACTACCACACCAAGTAGCACACAGGTACTTGATCATTGAAATATAATCACAATCAGTGTCGCACATCCACCATAGTAGCATACATCTACTGTCTAGAGACATACAGTCTCCATAACAATCATCCGATATCAACCTACACAGAAAACATTGTTATGATATAAAATGAATCATTTGGGCCATTCTTCCACTCACATTTGTGAGATCTGGAAGAGCATTTTCCCTCAAAAAGTTAAGACATCAATGATGAGCTATCTGGACTATTCTTCTCAAGAAAATAAGATTAAATGTCCTGATTTCTGAGCCCGGACCATTCCCAACCCTGGGCCATTCCTCCGACACTAAACAAAGTGTAACCTGGAGAGAATGAGTATGCCCTAAGGAATGTCTGTCCCTGATTACTAAAACTCGACCATTCCACACCTTGGGCCATTCCTCTGGCACTAAACAAGGTGAAACCTAGAGAGACTGAATCCACCCTAAGGAATGATTGTTCAGAACATTTCCAAAGGAAATGACTATCCTGCACCAACCTCCAAAATGGACCATTCCCCATGTTAACTGCAATGGGAAATAGTTGTCCAGCGAGGTGGGCCAGTCTTTTTGAGTAACCCTCAAGAAGAGAGACTTCCTTAGACCACTCCCCATGTTAACCACAATGGGAAGTCACTTTCTATGGTACATCAATAATCCATTAAACCATTTTCATTACAAAATCATTGTTTGATCTTGACCATTTTTCGAACTGGAAAATGCCTGTCCGTCAGAAATCTCAATCCACTTTCCGAATTGGAAAGAAACTGCTCATACTGGACCATTTTTTGAGCTAAAAAATGATTGTCCATCAATCAATAATACATCAGTTCTCCCTCCCAACTTGAGAGTCATCTCTTCCTTTTTCAATAAGGAATTCGTCTCCACGAGCTCCAGCTTAAGTACGCAAACTCTTTCATCTTGGAAAGAAGATTTACCAAAATGTCTGCTTATCTGCTCATCTGTGGAGATATGTATTGGAGAACCACTTTCTCCTTTCTGGACTTCATCATGGATAATGTAATGCTTGATTTCAAATGTACTTTGGTCTGGAACATTGGTTTTCTCTGAAGGCTTCATGTATCTCTAATCAATAAAGTATATCATTGTTGGAAAACTGGAACATATCCATGTGGCACTTATTATGTCATCATGAGATCTGATCTTTTGAGTAATCATCTTGATACAATATCTCTGTTATAGAAAATCTTCACCATGCTTCTGCTATGCACTAGAGGTTCTCCACCAATTTATCTTCTTCCACATCTGCATACAAGGGTCTCTTTCTGGTATGCTTCAAAGTCTTGAGGTTTCTCTTCATATGATCTTTGTTCAATTGCTCTCGAGAATAGTCTTTGCATTCATCTGATGTAGAACTCCAACCCATGGATATTGCAGATGATATAAAGACTCATGTAGAGGTATGTCTGGTTTATTGGAACAAGTAATCATCATAGTCTTCTCCCTCCATCTAGGAGAACCTTTAGTTCTGGATCTTCCATTGCTAGCATATATAAAATGTTCTTCATAAGAACTTTTAGTTCCTCTTCTTAATTTCTTTTATTGAGTTCATATCAGGTTGGCAATATTTTGATGCTTAATACAGTGACTGGTTGTTCTAGCTTCTCTTTCTTTCTTGGAATCTTCATGTTCTTCCTAATGTTTTTATTTAGCTCTTGTGTCCATGGAGTTTCTTATAGATTCCATTCTCTAAAGATTCCACTTCTTCCTTTCATTATAGGATCATGGATGTGGATGGACAAACAGGGATACTTTAAGGCTTCTCTTCGAAGAAGACTTCTTCTGAGGTTGAACTAAACACGTACTATTTAGGATTCTAAAGAATGAGCTCCATGACATGAAGATGAATGTGATGACATGAATATGGGAGATGTAGGGTATCAAGTGGTCTTTTATAGAATCCACTATGATACTCATGGCATTGATGTCACCATCTTTGAACTTCTCCATAACTGCAACATTATGTGGTTCCTTCTCTTTTCCTTCTTCAAACTCTAGTTCCACGATCTTTCCTTTCACAATATCCAACACTTCATTCTTGGCAAGGATGAGTTCAATACTTTTCTTCCACGCTCTAAAGTTAGAAGCTCCATCTAACTTTTTTTCTGACTTCATAGAGTACGTCATGGCTGCTTTGACTTGGTCAATCCTAGATTTGACGAGAATATCAAACTTGTTGTCTTAGCTTGCTGAGAGTATCAAGAGATGCACTAGGCTAGGGTGCATTGATATATCTAGAAATTAGGTCAATCCCTTTACTTAAGGTGCCTCAACAAGAGGATTAGGGTTTATGCAACTACACCTGCTAGTAACCCTAGTGACAGTGCTTTGGTGACTTCTCCTACTAGAAACCCTAGCGGTAGTTCTTCAATGAGCTTAATATACTTATGGCTATGTTTCCTTCTAGAGGTTAGACTGAATGAAATAGGTGTGGGCCCATAACCTATTAGAATATAATGGATGTGCTCATTTTACCATTGACAATATCACTATTGTCACCCAACCATAGGCCAAAGACACCCTTTGAGCACCTTAACCTTGACAGAGAATTACTCTGAAAGAAAACCCTAGGCTAGATAGCTAAACAAAGGGAAACGCACCTTTCCCCAAGGATAGCACACCAACAAGATATGATTAGATAGTCCAAAACCTAACCAAGAGATAGTCCAAGCCAAACGTGATCTTCTAGCTACAACAGCTGCAATGGCAACTCTCCTCCAAACCTGCGCACAAAACTGGGCATTGTAGTGCACACAAGTGTTGGTCTGCAATTCTAAGACTATCTGCCAGAATGAAGACTGGCCTCTTGTATTTATAGTAATTATGGCTAACTGCCTGGGCTGGCTTCTCATTTTGGGTATCTGTCTGTTCAGTATATATTATTTCTTCTGGTCAACTTCTTCTCTTGGAGGCTAATAACCAAATACAAGTTATCTTCTTGAGTCGACATGTATTCTAGGGTTATTATCCAACTCATTAGGGTTTCTTCTTGCTTCCTGAAATATTCTATTCTCGTCAAGTTTACACGTGGAGGTAAATACCTCCCGCAACTACCATAATATCAAAACCCTCATCAACAAATTGGTAAGAAATGAACCAATTTCTATGTGAGCACATGTGGTGGGAGACACCTGAATCTAACTATTGTTCTTCTTGATATTGTAAATTACTAGAAACAGATAAAACTTGATCAGTCATACCTGAATTTGCTACAGCTAAATTTGCTTCCTTTGTAGATTTTTCCTCACATTCCTTTCTCTTCCAACAATCTTTCTTGAGATGTCATGTTTTTCCATAGTGCCAACATTTTTCTTTACCCTTTGTGTGTCTTGACTTGATCGAGAAAAAATTCTCTCATTCTGCTCTTTAGTTTGACCTCTGACTAGCATCGCCTCTGAAGTTGAGGTTTATCTACTAGATTTTCTCCTCATCTCCTCAGCCAACAAAGCTCCCACAACAGAGTCATAATCTAAAACATCTGTTGAGATAAAGCTAATAGAGGTGACTAGATTATCCCAAGACTCAGGCAATGGACACAATAGTGTAATATCCTTATCCTCATCTTCAAATTTAACTTCCATACTAGTCAATTGAACTATAAGGGTATTGAAGGTATTTAAATGGTCAACAATTTTTGTACCTTCTTTCATTCGCAAACTGTACAACTGTCTCTTCATGTATATCCTTCTCATCAAGGACTTCATCATATATAGACTTTCCAACTTGTTCCATAAGCCTGATGTTGTATCCTCTCCTACGATATTAAACAAAATCTCATTCGCTAGACATAAATGAAAGGTACTAAGTTCTTTTGCCTCCGGATCTTCCCATTCCCATTCCGTCATGGCTATTGGTTTCATTGACTTCCCTACCAATGATTTTTTCAACCCATGTAGCATGAGTAAATACCACATCTTAAGCTTCCAAAGCTCAAAGTTTCTTTTACCGCTGAATTTTCATATTCAAACTTCAAATTCTGCATATTAGCTATTAGCACAAAAATATCCTAATGTCCACTTCTTATAAAACCCTTTAAAATGTGGAGGAATAATAGCATTAGCCCAAAATGTTTAATAAAATGTTTAGTTAAAAAAATCCTTTTACCAAACTCACCTTTTATTAAAAAAAAAGAGAAATTTAAAAAACCACCTTTTAAAATTCCTCCACCCTTTTATGCATATTGTTGTGAACCAAATATCAATATAGCATAGAAAAACCTCAGAAAAAGTACTCAACGCCTTG
>CBVK0101039392.1:0-12524 GCA_900067695.1 Picea abies | reverse complement strand
AAAGGAAGTTGGTGCTTCCAATGAATGTAATTCTTCAAGACATATAAAAAAAACATTCCATGGTTTTCTCCCAATTTGGGTTTCCACGTAAAACACTGGTGTAATGTGTATGTGTATGATTGTTCATTTGTTCATTGCTTATTTACTCTGTAGTTATTGGATAATAATGATTCATTGATATAACACTTGGATTATATGGTTAAATTGCTCTATTACTGATTCACCCCCCCTCTCAGTAATCCAACAAAACCAACACTCAAAAGTTCAGCCAAAGTTTCTGTATGGAGCAATACTCATAGAGGTCACTGTCTCAGCTTAAAAGTCAATGTTTTAGCTTGTAGTTTTAGCAGTTGTTTTAGCATGCAAAATGAAATTTGTTTTTATTCACCTAATGTGTACTGTTTTTATTTTGCAGGTTGAGAATGGATGCGTAGCAAATATTTTTATTTTTATTTTATTTTATTAAATGAAAGAAAGAAATTTTAAGAAGAATTTAAATGAAATTTTGAGCAAATGGAGACAAGTTTATTGAAAATTGTAGGAAAAAACTGTTCGTATTTTTATTGTTTGTAGATCTGCAAATTTATTCAATCACTGTTAAACATCACATTTTCAGCATATAAAATTTTGTTGTAACAGTGATTGTCTCAGCATGTAAAAATTTCACTGTTTCAGCATGCTATAACAACATGTAAAAATTTGACTCTTTCAGCATGTTGTAACAACATGTAAAATTTTTGTTGTATCAACATGTTGTAACAATGAAAATTTTCATTGTATCAGCATGCTGCAACTGTGTAAAAAAAAACCCATTGCATCAGCATGTTGTACTAGCATGTTAAATTGGTTTTATTGTGATTTACTGTTAAGCATGTTTTGCAAAAAAATTCATTCTTAAAATCCAAATCATCCCTATTTTTCGATCCTCACGATCGCTCGAAGCACGGAGGAGAGCATACTTATTCTAAAATAAATTAGAGCAAAAATGTTGTTTTATTCATTAGCCTACCTACTCTATGCTAATTAGAATTAAAAATTGGTTACATGTAGGAAAATTTCCAGTGGAGCCAAGCACGCAACAGTAACAACAATATGTTCATGTGCAATTTTTCAAATGAAAAATAGAAATTTACCTGAATAAATGAATTTTGTTGTTGTAACAACAAACTAACTAAGAAATAAAATTTATCTGATCAAGTGCTTACCTAGAACCGTTGCTCGATAATGCTTTCATAGGCGCGTTTTTCCTCGCTCAGATCTTGCTGTAACTCCTCTTCATCTTCCTCAATCTCTTGCTCGAATGTTTGTTTGTCATCTAATGCGTAGGATTCTTCAGATGTTGAATCCTTGTTTGTTGTTGGAGGAGTGTTTGAATCTTTAATGGCTGTCAAGATCTCCTCTTCCAGAGAAGAAGAGATCCCGACTTTCACGAGGATCTGAGTGAGTAGTTCCAAGATGACACTCATTGTTAAAACATATTGAAAAAAGAGTTCTTACAACACCCAAATAAAAATAAAAATAAAAATAAAAACTGAAAATTATACTTGTTGAAACACATACTCTCCACAGTTGCGGAAAACACACTTGCTACAATTGAAATTCACACTTGCGAAAAATGAAATTTGCGTAAATTGAAATTCACACTCTAGAGCTGGTAGGCAGAACATGAGTCTCCACTCAAGTAGCTGCTATGACATCTTATCAACACATGTAGACACACTTGCAGGAAATCAAACTAAACTGCAATCCATTGTGCTTCCCCGACAACAGCACCAAAATGTTAGGTGGAAATATTGTCATTTAATTCTGTTGTAGTATTTTCCCAACTATTTAATTTTTCAATCCGAGGTTCGTAGGCTTATGAAGCACACACACTATATATGTAGGACTGAAGTAGAAGTAATCTAATCTAAACTGCTAAAATGAAACTAATCTAGGAAAGCATCAAAAGACTAACTAGGAAAGAAATACAACATGTGAAGAGTTGAATGGCAAAAGACATATGTGAGCTCACACAATATATCAATCTCAAATTATATTACAAGAGTCAAATGACAAAGAATGAAAGAATAACAAAGCTAAGAATCCCCTTCTAAGACTTCAAGTTGATCTAAGTCTAATCTCTTATCTCTAACTCCAACTTCCCAAATTATCCATTACATGACGTCTCACCCAATTATGAATTATATCCATCATGAAGAGAGAGCACTCTCTTATATACATGAAAGTCTTGAAGAGTGTCATAAGTACAGATCCACTATTCTCTCAACTTATTCCTTCAAATCCTCCACTAATATCTTTGATAAGATATCCTATCAAAATCTCCATGATCTTCTCCTTTGAATATGCTTGAATGATTGTCCCAAATATTCTTCAAATATTCAAGCTTGAAGATGAAATTCGAATTTGAGGCTAGGTGGTAATATTTGACTTTGTTGAAATCTTCACATATGCCTACACACATCATCAAACTCATCCAACCTTGATATATAATGAAAATATGTCATTTTTCTAAGATTTAATCATAAATTCACTTATAATACTGAAATGAATACAATAGAAAATAATAAGGAGAAACCCAAGTATCATTATGGAAATGGTATGACGGAAGGTTAATGAGACGATGAAATGTAAGGAATAGTGAAGGAAAAAGAGGATATAAATGTGACATTTCTGAGGCCCAACAACACATTGTTTGCCAAAACAGTCGCGTACACATTTTTTCCTTGATTTTTTGCTTGGTATGGTTTTTGCTAGGTGGGATTTTATGCTTGCTAATCCTTCTTAGGTCTTTGTAGTACCTATTGAGTGCATGTGGGATGACAGGAAACCCTATTTTTGTTGAATTTTTGGGCGAAGTTTTTCTCTTCATATTTTTATTTTTATTGTCCTTGTACATTGGGCTGGGTGCTTTGCTACTTGATATCCTACTTGAGTTTTCTTTATTTTATGCACAGTAGGTTTATATATCAATTTACTTTTCAGTCCATGCATTTTCAATTTTAATATATTGAAAATACAAAAAAAAGGGCATTTTTCATTGCTTGGCATTTTTTTTCTTTCGAAATTTTATCATTAGTTTAGTACATACAATGAAAGATTGCATCTTTACTTCTTGTTGGCAGCCAAATCACATTTTTCCATTGTCTTGTAAGTTGCCTACACTAATGTTTTGCAAACATCAATTTTTTTCGTCGCAATTTTCAAATGAACGACACTTTTATTCTTTGCGCCTTTTTACACACTTATTTTCATTTTGTTTTCACGACTGTAAGCATGAAAACATTGGTCTTTCGAAGCCGCATTAGAATCACTATTTGAACTATCATTATCTTTCTTGTCAGTATGCCTATTACGCTTGCATTTCGTTTATCGCTATGCAGTTTGCAAAATCCCTTTCGATCTGTACTCATTGGACATTCTTAGATTGATCGTGTGACTTGGTTTCATTGAGTTTGTAATACATTGGCATTTGGATTTATATGTTATTTGAACTAATTGACCTTTGGTTTTATGAAAATACATAGGGATTATGATTAAATTCTTCATATATATCTTTTAATATGATACCTATGTTTGTGTTTTCATAACTATTGGCTTGTTGATTATATGAATGCCCATTGGTACATTGGTTAAATGCTTGATATGAGCTGTTACAATACATTGGTGCATGGTTAAACATTTGGTTTTGGTTTCAAATTGTATGATTGATGGCTTAAAACTATGGTGTAACATTGATTGCGCGTGCTGGTTTATACACTCACCATTGGTTTCATTGGTCAGCTAAGTGATATGACAGTTGAACTATGCTATAATGGATTGAACAGCTATGAAAGATGACAGTTGTACTTTGGCAATAACTATTATGCATGGCAGAGATAAACTCCACCACCTTCGCATGATGGCATTTATGCCTATCCCTTATTCACCGTTTACCTCTGCTACCTCAGATAGCCCGACATGCATTTTACTCCTGTGTGTGCTATGATCCAAACCCTCGGCTTACCATGTGCTCGGCTCCATGGCACCATTTGTGCGAATCAAGCCAAATGGCAACCAAGCCTTGTTAATGTTTGACAATGCTTAGAAAGACTTGGAGGAAAACGGGTGGCTCACCTTCATGCAACGATTTGAGGGTTTTAATCTCTGTGTGGCACGACAGTTCGCCCTAACGTTTGATGGTTGTAGAGCCAAGGTGGGCGACATACAGTTGGAAATCGACGAGGGATTTATCAGTTCTGCTACAGGGCTACCTGCCACAGGCCAACACTAGTTCAAATATTCAAAAGTGAAAGAGGTGCCTTGGCCACTTCTGTTCGTCTTGCGTAAAGTCACATCTTGTGACAGAGGTATGCCCATATCTATGCTAAAATCTCAATGGCATGACCTTTTCATAATAATCAAATAGTTCGTGACCTGTGAAGGTCGATACAAACTCGTCTTTCTCTACCACCTGCGTTTGTTAATGAATTTTATGGGATACTCGTTGAATATGCCCTTTTACTTTCATCGAAGCCTATATAAAATGACGAAAAGGTTTAAAAGGCAGAAGGTTGATAGTAGCGTATTCCACCATGGACTTATCAAAATTATCATTGTTTATCACTTGAGTTTACATGGTGATAGCTCGAGAGCTTTCATCGCTTGTAATGGTTTTGATGACACAGACCCTGTCGAGGTTGACAAGCATGTGGTAAATGAAACCAAGGCCGAGCCACCTGTGCCCTTCCATATCCTATTGCATGCTCCTAAGCCTTTGGTCAACCCTCCTATTGACTTACCAGACATTGGAACTGAGAAGTCCGAGGCTATAAAGAAACCTATGAGAAAAAATCCCAAGGCAAACCTTACTGCTAATGCCAAGGGTAAAAAGAACGCTCGGCTTATTTCAAGGATGGCTAGAAACAAACCTAAACCCTCTGCTAAGTCAAACCCTATCATCCTAAGTGAGGATTTGGACTCTGATGTAGAACGTTTCTTAGCCAGCGAGTACCCTTACTCGTAGGGTTTATGCCCCGAACCACCTTATGATTTCATGACGAATCTTCCCCCCTGCCTAAGGAATAACCCTAGCTACCCTGGTATCAACCTGCCTAACGAAAACCTCAGTAATACATCCAAACCCTCACCTGCTCTTTCAAAACCCACACAGTTGTCATGTGACCAATGTGATTTATGGTTGGAACGATACTACATTGATGTTCCCCTACTCCAATCAAAAATTCAATCGCTCGAAAATCAAGTTGCAGTGTTGACCAGCCAAAGAGACCAACTCCAAGCAACTGATAAGAGGCAGAAGACAACAGGCTCCATCCTTTTCAAGAATGTTGAATCGGCCACAACCATTATCAACTCCAAATTGTCATGATCCAGCCATACAGGTATGAATTTTGATATCGTTTTAGTTTTGTGAGTGATCGGGATTAATATAATGATTTGAATTTGGTCTTTGAATAGCTTTGTTTACATTTTGAAATGATTTTGTCATAAGGTGTTTATCCTGTACAGTGTTTTCGCTTCCTAAAAATGAATGGAATTTCGATTCAGTTACACGGTTTACCCAACATAGCCATCGATAGATTTTATTGGATTTGAATGGTCTTCGTTTGGATTTGATTTGTTGGTTTGCCTGATTGAGTTAACAAAATTAATGGTTTTCTTTCAATTCAATTCGTTTTGTATCCAATTTAAACGGAAAGTTTTTCATGCTAGATTTAGAATACGATCATGATCTGATTTCGTTGTGATTCATATGATGCGATTGGTAAATGATTTCAATGAGTTTGGTTGTTACGATTTTGTAATATGTTGTGTCATATAATTTTCAAAGCTGGAATGCAACTCTATTCGATTTGGATTTGGAAAATTTGACTTTGTTTCGTATGAAAACAATGCTCTCAGTTAAGCCTGTGAAAATGTGCCCGAATCGTGGAATGGTTTTGATTCGTAATGATTAGGTTAAAACCTTTTCTGTTCGATTCACCTTTATTCTGATTGGATTATCCCATATCTTGAGTTGGCAAGATTGTTTTATGAGCTAGATTCGTGTTTTAATTGCTTCTCTGTTTGAATTGTAAAAACAAATTGATCAACATTCGTTATTTTTGTCAAATCCGATTATAATTCATTGTCAAATGAACGATTTTGATCAAAGTCAATTGATCCTGTTTGCAATAAAAAATTGTGAATTATGTTTCCAATCAATCGATCCTGTTACGATTTTATTTGAATTAATTTTCGCGCTAGTTTGAATTGATCTATTCGTGGCATGAATCGTTTTCAGTTATAACGATTTGAAAATGATCTTGTCAAATTCATATGTCCTGTGGATAAGGCAGCATAACAATTTCTTGCAATTTGTTTTGATTATGTTAAATTCGATTTGCTATGAAACAATTGCATTGTTGTTCCATATAATTTTGTCACCCGACTTTGTGGTAACAAACAAAACAGAGTATGCCTATCTCTGTAGTCTTTTAATTGATTTGGATCCTGTTTGATTTCGAATGGTATAACAACTTCAAATTGAATGATTCATTTTCAAATAGCTATTGGATGTTAATTGAATTTGATTTAAAAAAAAAGGATTTTAATCGATTTTGATGCTGATTCTGTGTCTTATTTAGACTAGCTACAGAATCGCAAGATTCTGTAGCTAGTCTATAAGATTATATTTTTATCATTTTGTTAATAAAGAATCCTTCTAACTTGTTCATTTTTGGCCCTTTTCAGGTAAATTCGAATTGAATGGGACATGTTGGATAGGCTAGGGGAATATTTGTGTATTTTAGTTTTACTTTAGATGGGGAATATTTGTGTATTTTAGTTTTACTTTAGATTCTTAGTTTAGTTAAACTTGGGATATCTCCCAGATTTTATGTAAACGGTTTGATAACTTCCACAGGGAGGTTTTACCCTGTGGAAAAACTTATAAATACTTATTATTTTTGTAATAAGGATCATCCTCATTTGTGGGAGAACCAGGCTATGGATTTCTAATACAAACTGAGACAGAAGTTGATGTTCTGCTACAACTTTCGCTTTCATAATATCAATCTTTTGTTTCATGTTTATGTTTATCAATTTGCATTTGATTAGTGACTACTTTTTCTATCATAATCTTTTGCAGAATGATATGAATTAATTAATGTGATCCATATCTGATTTCTTTCAATATTTAAAAACACAGCAATTACTTGGTTCAGTTTATGAATGACAGATTTCTCTTCTTCATCGATTGAATTATTATGTATAAGTCTTTACATACAGGTTTATCTATTTGTGGAGATTTATAAATCATATGATTGTTGTGATTTTTATGTCTTGTTTGTCCTGTAAACACACTTGAAGAAGCACTGCAACTATCGTTTACGAGAAGCTCCTGGATAATTCGGTGCGGGTTTCCTCCCTCCGATCTACTAAAACAGTCATCATACACAGGACAAACCTGGAGCGTTTCCAGGTCAGTTTGTTATTTATTTGTTTAGTATATTTATTAGTAGTTTAGTTAGATATATGTTTAGTTAGATTTATATTTAGAATTAGTATATTAGTTGTTTAGTTAGTTTTGTTTTATTTCTTGTTCATAAAATCATAAAATCAATAAAAACATCTTTGTCTGTCTTAAGGCAGAATATAAATGAATTTTTTAAGTTTTATTTAAATCTGTAAATTGTAGATACTGTACATTTTGTGAATAAGTTATATTTCAGTTAATAGTTAGATAGTTAATTAGTTAGAGTTAGTATAGTAGTAGTTAGTAGATTGTATATATAGAATAGTTAGATTAGTTTAGTTTGTTTTAATAATTAGTGTTAGTTTAGTTTGTTTTATTTGTTTCTAGTTATATTAGTTAGATTAGTTAGTTTAGATTAGTTTTCTTTTGTTTTCCTAGGGCCTTAGATCGGCTAACGGAGCCGCTAAACCCGTCAGGGTGGTTCATCCCAAACGTCTTGGGTTATTAGACACCCCCGGACCGGTTCCACTCTCTTAGTTGACGGACGGTCGATTTCTCCCATCAACACTTCTGAATCGTAGATTTGAATTTGGAAATTGCATCATTTTTTAGGAGCATATCATTTATCAAAATTTAAGGTTAGGACTTTTCATTATCTTCATATTTACTTTCCTGCAGAGTCATAACACCATGGGTTTCATTACCATATACCTTTTTGATTAATCACAACCATAAAATCAATGCTATAGTTTAAAAATTTATTAGTAACAATTTTATTTTGTAGGGTGCACAAACTAGTCTAGGATTTAGTGCCTTGGAATAGGATTTTGTGAGTAAATTTCTCCAAGGAAATTAAATCAACGTATGTGTCTGAGTTAGGGAGTGTAGAAATCCATTGTATAATTGGTAAGATCAAGAGGCTCCTCTCACACCGGAGTTAATCACAAGGTCACGTGAATTTGGTTGAAGGAATATCCCTCGGATAATCACATAGCGTTAGAGATATTTATGTGGATTTATTCATATTTAGGGATCTTGCTAGTGCCTATACCTCTATGAGAGGCAGTGATTTCAAGGTTTCAGGCTTTTCTACCCTACCCATATGGTGATTCGGACTTACGATTACTCACCTGTGCATCGGTTATACAGTGGTTTATTAGTTTCTTGACTTAGGTATTTCATAGGTTACTTGCAGGGGTTATTCTATAGGTACCCTGGGTCAGATAAGGGTTAGACAACACACAACCTTTATGGAGGGTTACCTCTCCATGGGGATCTGACTGACTGGTTATTAATCCCACGAGGGCCCTTATAACTGATTTTTTTACCTCTGATATTTAGCAAGGAGTTTGAGGTCCCTATTGGATGAGGCATGCCTTCTTTAGGGAAGGAGGCCACTCAGCCACTTTACCCCATTTGCATGCATATTGGTCATTTTACTTTTGGTGTGCTCTTTTCTTGCTAGTTGACCTTAAGATTTTATACTGATTTCTCTTTATCATGGATAGTGGAGTACCTTTGGCTCCCTCATTTACTGCTACCCCCCCCCATGATGTTCATGGGGGAAAATTCATTTTCTTTTTATAATGGTATGTAGAAATATGGCATTCAGCCCACACCTTGGGTCTCTAGTCATTCTACTGTTGATATGTCTTCGCATTTTCCATCCTCTGTCTCGCCTCCTTATGAAAATACAAGTTTTGGGTCTGGGGGCATGATACATCCTTATTCTCCCTGTCTACTTGTTGGCAGTCATATCCTTCAAAAAATTCTTATGGTAGAAGGTTGGAATCTTCATTCTTACGAATCCATTATGAAATAGGTAAGAGCACAATTAAGCAATCATTCTACTTATTACACTCTGTCCACTTATCTGTCTTCTACTATGTCATTTCCCACAAACACTTTTCCCATGGTGGACCTTCGTCTATCCTCTGGTGTTTCATCCAGGGGGAGTTAATTTTAGAGTATGGGCAACCCCCCTCATGAAGTTCCTTCGTCTAGGGGAAATATATATCCTCACATGAGTAACCCTTGTCATGTCACTTTCTCTTTGCAAGAGGCTTCTTCAGTGTCGATGCCCTTACAATCCTTTATGAATAAATATGGAGGAGGATACTATCCTACCAGACAGGGACAATGTGTAAACCAAGATCCTTCCTGGCCTACAATTCCTCAAAACCAATCTTTCCCTGGACTTTGGTCTCAAATGTCGCAATTCATCACCATCATGAGTCCGATCATTGCTAGTCATACTAGAACTCCATCTGCTACCTCTTCTATTCATGTGGGAGATTGGTCAACAACCTCTCCAAGTCATGTTGAAAAACTGCAAACAGTCATTGCAAGTCATGCTAGGGGCACAAGTCCACTCACTGCATGTCATGTTGGCATTACATCACCAACCTCTGTTAGTCATGTTGGAGATTGGTCGATAACCTCTGTGAGTCATGTTGAAGACCTGCAACCAGCCGCTGCAAGTCATGATGGGGGCACATGTCTGGTCACTACTAGTCACACTACACATACATCACCAACCTTTGCTAGTTATGTTGGGGATTCATCACCAACCTATGCAAGTCATGTTGGAGATTTTCTACTAGCCTATGCAAGTCATGTTGAGAGCATTTCACTAGCCACTGTAAGTCATTTTGGGGGCATTCATATGATTGAGAATATTAGACGTCTCATACATAAGCCTAGATTCCTTTGTAGCACTTGTGAAGGAAGTCACCTTACTTGTTTGTGTTTTGTTACTGCTGGGATACCAGAAGCATGGGGCTCACCTAAGGTCCCTTTGGGTTCTGAGGCATATATGGTTTCACAACACTTTGTTCCTTCTTTGGTTGATACAAGAGTCATGTGAATGCAATCTTTGGCTGACACCCCTTTTCCTTTAGGGGTTGATGCATCCTTTAACCTTTTTGTTTCGCATCTCGTTCAACTAGTGGTTGTGTCGATGCAATTTTCTACTAACAACTCTCCTATGTTCGAGAGTGATGCATCTCTTGACCTTGTTGTCTCACATCTTGTTCAACCAATGGTCATGTTGATGCAATCTTCGACCGACAACACTCCTATTTTCAAGGGTGATGCACCTCTTGACCTTGTCTTCTCGCATCCTATTCAACCAATGGTTGAGGAAGTGGTCGTATCGATCCAATATTTGATTGAACCCACTCTTCTCTTGGAGAGTGACAAGTCTAAGGAAGCGATGGCGCCAATACAATTTTTGATTGATCCCTCTCTTCTAGTTCTGGTTATATACCTTCTATGCCATGTCATTAGCATTTATAGTACTTCACCTTATGAACAAGAGAGATATTTTCTCTTCCTGAGTTCTCTCCCTCCAAGCCTTGACGAGGTTCCCTTTGATTGGGATGG
Source organism: Picea abies (assembly GCA_900067695.1). Lineage (NCBI taxonomy): Eukaryota > Viridiplantae > Streptophyta > Pinopsida > Pinales > Pinaceae > Picea > Picea abies. The sequence continues at coordinate 1,684 of CBVK0101039392.1, read as the reverse complement.
TCTTGTAGGGTATCCAATGCCTCTGCCTATGAATTTTCTAGGAAGATACATTATCTAATATATCACGGAGACGATAACCTCCATTATCACTTTGCCTTCCTTGACTTGGAGAGATTTGGGTCTTCCCAAGCTTGTGTCGATTCCTTGTAAGATAATGACATTCCATAGAAGGTCAGCACGAGAGCCTTGACCTCCCCCATGACTTGTCACCTAGGATCTCCCTAATGAGTCCAAGTTAAGCCCTTTCCTGACTCATTCAAAAAGAGAAAAGATCGTCGAGTGATTTGTCCCTTTCACACTCATTAATTTGGATTTGAAATATCATGAGTCTTAGTTAAGATATTTTCCGACTCGTTACCAAAAATAGAAAAGATCACCGAGTGAACTTGTCATTTTCACACTTGTAAATTGTATTTGAAAAGATGTCTACTTGGCACAAGTTTATTCCTTTTTCACACCAAGTAGACTAAAAGACATAAAAAAGGACATCTTTTTGTGTTAAGTTGTGATTGCATTTCATGCCCCTGCTTGCAGTATTGATCCTATAGTCAGTTCTTTCTTTGCATTATAAATCGTTTTCCTCAGCATTTTTTCATCCTCAACCAAGCAAAGCCTTGTTTATATCCTTCACAATTTGGCACCCTATACCTAGGAGGGAACATACATCGAGTGTCCATATCCCACATGCACTTCCCTGCATTGAGCATAGGTATGTTCCACTGTTGGAACTAGTTTTTCTTACTTGTGACACTCGTTCCATCCTATGTATCATAGCATTCATTTGTTATGAAAAAACAAAAAAAGACGGGCAGGAAGAGAGTACCATATTATATTTGGCAGCAATCGTGTCGCCTTTGAACAGAGCACAAAGTTTTTTGAGTCCATTCCTCATAATTTTTTGATTAGCATGACCTTAGGAATCTGAACTAATTACTGATTCTTCTCTACCGAAAAGTTACTCTTCCAGTCCCTACATTGATGCCTCCTGCATCTCATGGTTTTATCTTTGGGTCTATGCTGCCAAAGTTCACAATATGTCTCATGCTCTTGTTAAAAGGAAGTATATCAACCTGTGTCAGCCACTCCTTAGAATTCTTGACTTTGCATGTTGGCCATATGCTCAGTTTGTCTCAGAATCACATGGTACTTTAGTCCTATCATGCACTCTGGTCCTACTTTCATCATTGGTAGGTAATATTGAACCCAACATAATTTCATCATTGGTCGTTGACTGGGTGGTTTCCCTTGTGTTCGACGACAATACATCTATTCACACATTGGGATCCATGCAGTGTCTTGGGTTCCATTAGCATTATTGGTGGTCTCCTTGCCTTTGTCGGAAATTTTCATAATTTGTTGCTTTTCAGAGGGTCTTTTTCGTGTACTTATTTCACTTGGCACACATGAAAGATGCACAGGGTCATTGGTTCATGAACTTGTTCTTCATCTGATTCCCATGAAATCATGAAGCTCCTACTTTGTACCTCGTGTTGACTGATGAGAGATTTCTTAATTCTCTCCTTTCAGTGGGTCTCTTTCCATCGACATCATCTTATTATCCGAAAACGAGATCTAGAGTCTTATGAGTACCATGAGGTTTGCAATAATTACTGGTAGGCTCTCTCACCATTGACAGTTGGGAATACATCAATGTCTCTTGATCGATGGAGTGAGATCGGAAGAG
>CBVK0101039390.1:0-11994 GCA_900067695.1 Picea abies | reverse complement strand
GGATTCCTATCTTGCTCCAAATTCTATGCTCAAACACAATTACCTCCCCTATTTCTCAACTCCAGGCGTTGTTTATAGGCAATTGTAGACTTGGGATTCAACACCTGTTGAGACAAAGCATGGGAGTAGGAATAATGAAAAATGAATTTCATACAATGTTGAAGCAGAATTGAATGCGAAAATTCTATCAGTTCCCAAAATAATTGTACTTTTTTAATACTCCTTATCTACATGAGGCAAACTTTTCTTCTCCAACCACTTGATGCATCCATATATGGCTTTCTAAGTTAGAGGTGTTGGAGACTTTCATTTAAATGGCATATGATGGAAAGGAAGGGAGTTCTTGATTTGACACCTGGAAATAAAGGTTGTTTTCCCATGGACCTCCCCTTTCATCTTCCCCTCTTATGGACTCATCCCCTTGTACTCCCCACAACCATATTGGACTATTATATATTATATTTCAACATTATTGTTTTACATAGTTTAGAGTCTAGTATGGTAACTCTACCACACAATCAATAGAAGGTATTTTGCAACATCAATATGTCCAACCATTCTCTAATCAAGCCTTTATTTGTAAAAAAGGGACGTATATCCCACTCACTTCACCAACATGGATCCTATGCAAAAGTTTATTTCTAAACTATCTTCCTAATCTTCAGAATGGATACAAGGCTTATGTTATCTATGTAACCTATGCTCTGGGTTGATTATTTGACTCCTTTCTCTACCTAACATGTTGGTTACTTTCTTATGGCAACCAATAAGTCTTCTCTATCTTTTAAAAGTAGAGACTTCACTCCTTCCTTCTCAGTATGCAAGTGGTTACAATCTTCGAGGATCTCTCAGAGCATAGAAGAACAAATTTCCAAAAGTTATGTAGTTTATCTTCAATGACACCCAAACATTCTAAAAGAAATAATGTTGCTATGTTGAGTGCTTGGACGATCGATTGTTTCTCTCATATAGAAGGTAGTTTCAAGTACTATGCATGGACCCCAAGAAGCTACAACATTATCTATTTGGATCTTCCCTTATTCTTATTTTCTAACTTTGGTTATGTGCTATAATCTATAAAGAGAAACATATGTTAGCTTAGTTTTCTCTCCAATGCTCGCATACTTCTCTCCCTTCCTTGTCCCTCCAAGTTGGATTTTCTTGAGATATTCTCTCTTGCTGTAAATTCCATCTAGAAAGGAGTTGTTTGGACTCTCCTTCATGCCTTTAGTTGTGACCTAGTGTTGTTGTGACCATGTTTTCAACATTGGTTGTGAGTTCTATGTTTTTCCTCTGAAACACCATGGAAGAAATAATACTCTCTATAGGTGGTGCATTCGGGTTTAAAAACACACTAGAAATATGAATTAGTTTTCCCTTTGCTTGATGGCATTGTTTCTTTTCCAATGCAATGGATGATGATCCCCAAGTAAGGAAAATGCTCTCTCTATTAATGAAAACATCGATGATGCAATAATTTTGTTTTTCTCATGATCTATAGGAGGCAAATTCATCTTCCCTCGATGAAAATTTTGTTTTCCTTAGACGAGTGGATTTCTTGGTAGGTCTACTTCTCTTATGAGCAAGTTGATTTCTTCTTCATGCAATACAAATAGAGTCTAATCGAGTTATTCTTCATGTAATACAAATAGTGTTTAGCCAACTTCTTCTTCAACTGGGAAACTAAAATCATTTTCCCTTAGAAATTCAAGGAGAGGCCAACCAACTTCATATCCACTGAGTAGGCTGATTTGGGTGAAGTTGATTTATTTTATTTTGTAAAATATGAATCCTCGGCTAGATCGTTTCCTTTCTCTTGGAAATTTGATTCCTCTGCTAAGTTGATTTATTCCTTAGGATTTTAAATCGTTCTGTTTGACCATGCTTCAAATTCATTTCTCTTTCTAGACTTCAATTTTTCTCTCCTTTGGAAGTTGATGGATCAATTCCATTCATTATTAGACCTAGAATTTTATCCTTCATGGGTCATAAGAAACTCCCAACTAAGGGAAAAAATTCAACTTAGTGGAGAAGAATTACAATTTGGAGGATGAATGAATATGTCCAACAAGTAGGAATTCATCCCAAGCGATATGAAATTGGCCTAGGAAATATGAAATCAACTCAGGAAAGTATGAAGTCAACCCAGTGAGTATGAAGTTGACCTAGGTAATGTGAAATCAAACCAACAAGTATGAAGTTGATCTAGGAAGCATTCATTCCCATATCTCTCAGATATACAGTGCATATTGGTAGTGAATGAAGCCACATTGAATGTTGGTCTGTGTTTGTTCAATGTGACCCTGTAACGTTATTCCATCACATAAAAATTTCACAAGGGAAGTGTGGTCTGTGTTCTTTTTATAGGATCAATTGCCTCCCAACATGGAAACAACTCTCTGGTGCATGAACATGATTGCAAGCACTCTGTCTCTACAATAATTCCACCTAGATGACAACCTTTGTGTGCAATCACAATTCATCATCTAGCATTATGTTTTTTGTGGTAGTTGTCATGAAGTTCTAAAGAACCCCCCTCCAAGTCCATTGACCTTTTTTCATCAGTGTTTGACACATATCCAAGAAAAAGTTCTTCTGAAATATTGTAGGTAGCAATTGGATTGGGGTGACCTTGGTTGTTGGCATCAACTAGCTCTCCTATTCAATGGTGATACAAATTTCTTGTGCTACTATTTCTCCTTGCAAAACCTCTTTTTCTTAAGCTGGTGATGAAGTGAGTTCTTTATCTCTAATAGGCTTCAATTTTCACACTCTCCTCTTGGTTGTGCAGCTTCAGGGGTGAATCTCTAGATGAAATCACCAACACTTCACTTCCCAATGTCCACTCAACTTGCAGTGGTGGCTAAAGTTCTTGTTGTTTCTAAATGAACTGTCTAGCATACTTTTCCTCTCCATCTACCTCTAAGTTTGTTGTTGGATTGGAGAAGTCTTCTTGTCATTCCTCCTCTAAAATAAATATGGCATGTGACATGTCAATTGCTTCTCCTATAAAGAATCCACTTGATGGCCTCTCTTCCCACAAAATGAACATACCTTTGAATACCAATAGTGGGCAACATTATGTCCTTTCATCTTGTAGAAGTGACAACAAGAGTTGTCTTGTTTGATGTATACTTATTGGTCTTCTTCTCCTTCTTTCCTCGGCTAATTGGATTGCCACTTTCTCTAAGTGTTGAAGTAGGTTGAGTCTTTGCACTTTATTCATCGCTTCCCTTTTGCAATTGGCCACAATAAGGATGAGGTGGTAGTGGGATGCATTCTTCGTTAGTTTCCTTTCCTTTTGCTGAGAAGTCCAATTATGACATGTCATTTTCCTTCATGAATGTAGTCTTGTTGTTCGTGGCCTTTTCATTTCCACCATCGAACCATAGGCCCTCTATTTAGCTATGATAGGGCTTATGATTCCTTGACTTATTTTTCCTAGTCCTTGGCCTTCATATCTCATATGTCTTAATAGTTTTGAACCAATTCCTATGGTATGATTTTCAAAATCACTCAGATGTTCTTGAGAAGGGTATATGGAAGTTGAGCTCACCGGAGTTGTCTTGTTCATGGTGTTTACTTTGACAACGTAAATAGAAGGCGGATATGCTCTTGGACACCTACTTGGATATTTTCAATTCATCCTCTAAGATTCCTATTTCTCTACCAACTCTTGTTGTGGTTGATTCGTCATCTAAGTGAACCTATCATCCTACCAGTTGTCCAATTGGAAGACCTTCTCTCCCATGTGTACAAGTTAAACTCTTATCTTGTCCCAATATGCCATAACCACAGTGAGGGAGTCCTGGTGTTCAACAAATTGCTTATTTAGCATTGGAAGAACTCTTTTCAAGCTCTCAAGTTTCTTCTCCATCTCTCTCATCCTTTGGTCAAACATTTGGACCTATTCCTTCAAGCACTTGTTCTCTTCTTGAAGTTGAGCATTGATGGCCTGTAGGTCTTCCAACCTCTCTCTGATTGCTTTACCCATGATAGGTATACAATGTCTTGGTAGTTTTGTAATGATCAAGGATTCAAATACTCTGGTACTAATATGATAAACAAATGAGGGACTTATATCCCACTCACTTCACCAACACAGATCGTATGCTGAATTTTATTTTTGAATGTTGCCTCTCTATTCCCAAACTTCAAAATGGCTACAAGGCTTATGTTCTCTTTGTAACCTTTTCTCTGAATTGATTATTTGGTTCATTTCTCTTCATAGCTTGTTGGTTACTTGCTTATGGAAGCAAACAAGTCTTCTCTATCTTTTAAGAAGAAGATCATTCATTCATTCCTTCTCAATATGCATGTGGTTATAATCTATGAGTCTCTCTCAAAGAATAGAAGAAAAAAATTCCAAAACACATGTCTTCTCTCTTCAATGACATCCAAATTCTCTAAGAGAAATAGGGATACTCTACTGAGTGCTTGGAATATCAACTCCTTCTATCATATAGAATGTAGCTTCAAGTACTTTGCAAGCACCTCAAGAAGCTACAACACTAAATATTTGTATCTTCCCTTGTTCTTCTTTTCTAACTTTGGTTCTATGCTTCAATATGGAATGAGAAACCACTATAAGGAGAACACTTTCTTGCGGAGGTTTTTATAGAACCTCTCCAAAAAATTATTCACTTAGTTGTTTATAGCGAAGGCGAGAAGCCGAAGGTTCTTTTTTTCGATGCACCTTTATGGCACATACGTACCAGTGCACATCTAAAAACTATCACACCGGTGCTTAAATGTTCATATCCCCTGTCAATGTTCATAGCATAGGCAGGTTGTCGGAGGTTTTTGTGGGGGTTTTTTTCTCAGTGCACCTTTAAGGAATCAAGGCACTGGAGAATTCATCAATAATAACACCCCGGTGTGTCCATGTTCCAGTAGCACTGCCATACTTTATGATAAAATTACACGCACTAAATAAATGGCACCGGTGTAGTTGAACATCACCCACTGATGCGCCTAACTATCTAAAGGTGCACTACGGAAAAGTAAATAAATAAAAAAATATCAAACTGATTTTCATTGTTACAGTACATCTCGTGCTTTCAAACTCTCATGCAATCAGCGGTCCTCACCTTTTTTCCTAAGATGCTTGTTTCTGGTGCTCTACACCAACTTGGATAGATCCATTGTTGCATTCCACACATTTCCAAATTTTGGAAATTACCACAGGTTTTTATTTCCTCTCAACGGTGCAACCATGCCTCCTTGGGATAGAATAGAGAAGGCAAATTATTTATTACATTCCTATTTTCATTTTTCGTCGAATCAAAATTTACAATTTATCTTGAAATTTGGCATTTTTTTCAATTTATTGCAATGTGCCTGAACGGTTCGAATCACCCCGAAGTGATGTGTACTATGTTAAATACACAATGAGCACTACATCCGATGCGTCCATATATGTTTTCATCGGTGTCATTCAAGATAGTGCACTGCGATAAATTACCCAAAAAACAAAGCGGTGCATCATTTTGAATGCCCTGACACTGGTGCAAAATGGGCTTATACCCACACCGACACATTAGACTTTATTAACCACACCTCTAGCTCAATAATATATAAAATTTAACCTAGCAGTGCACCAAGTTTAATCAATTGCACTGGGGCGTACCTGAAACATAATGCCCTAGTGAGTCAATGTTTAAACACACCATCATACTTTATAATAAAATTACATGCACCGAATAAATTGCACTAGTGTTGTTGAATATTATGCCTTGGTGCACCTAAATGTCCAAAAGCACACCAAAATAGGGTAAATAAAAAAAAAATACCAAACTGATTTTCATTGTTATAGTGCATCTTATGCTTCCAAACTCTCAAGCAAGCACTGGTGCTCACCTTTCTTCCAAAGACGCCTTTTTTCTGGTGCTCTACACGGACTTGAATAGCTCCATTGGTGGATTCCACACATTTGCAAATTTTGGAGATTACCACAAATTTTAATTTCATCTCAACAGTGCAACCATGCCTCCTTGGGATAGAAGAGACTAGGTAAATTATTTATTACTTTCCTATTTTCATTTTCATCTATTGAAAATTACAATTTAGTTTGAAATTTGTGATTTTTTTCAATTTATCATGGTGCGCATAAATGATTCAGATTTCCCCAAAGCAGTGTGTACTATGTTAAATAAACAATGAGAACTACGTCTGGTGCGCCGAATAAATGTATGCACTGGTCGCTATCAATCAAGCGCACCATGGTGAATTATTAGCAAACAAAGTGGTGCATCCTTTGTAACGTCCCAAAACCAAGGCACAATGGGCTACTACCCACACCATTACATTTAAATTCATTAACTACAATGCTAGCTCAACAATATATAAAATTTAACCTAGCGGTGCACCAATTTTAACCAACCACATTAGGGCATACCCGAAAAATAACGTCCCAATGCGTTAATATTCAAACACACTGCCATAGTTTATAAAACACATACACGCACCAAATAAATCTCTCTGGTGTCGTTTAACATTATGCATCGTTATACTTCACTCAAATAATGATAGCGATAACATAATGATTTACAAAATTTAACAATGTAACCATTGTAATCCAACACATCGATATTGTATACATAAACACATTAGGACATATTGATCTAGGAGGACCCAAAACACTCAAAGAGATCCAGGAGGTTTCAAAAATAATAATAAAAAAATGATCTTCTCAAAGGCTTTTGAAAATGACTCCATTGTGTAGAGCTCGACAAGAGATTTCCAACACAATTTGAACGGGCTCAAACATAGTTCGTATGAGAAAGTTATGGTCGTTTGAAGTTTTCAAGAAAATAAGGAAAAAGTCAAAGAAGGGGTGCCGCATGGCTTGTCCATATAGGTCATACAACTAACATGATGATTTCATGTTGATGTCAATAGGATGACGTGGTAGCACGAGAGGCTGTCATGTGTCACTCATTTTTGTCATTTTCAGGCACCCATGTGGGCCGATAAAAATGTGCCATGTGTCATCCGTACAAATGACGTGGCATTCATATGATGATGTGGTAGGTGGTAGGTGGTAGATGATGTGGCGTTGATGCATAAAACAAGTGGACCAACCAGAGAGTGTCACATGGCACTCTCTGAATGGCCAATAATGGCTAAGGGAAAATCAAAATGGTTGGGTAGAATGGGAATCAAACCCATGACCTAAGGGCGAATATTCCTAGAATATTCCAATGACTTAGAAAGATTACCCTACCAATGCACCACACAAGTTTCTTGTTATAACTAATACATAATAATATATTTAAGTTTAAACAAATGTGATCGAGTATATAGGGGGTCGGTTAGACCGACCATCCCTATATAAACTAGCACTCGGACCCCTGTATGAACATGATAATTCATGCCAAGTTGTGACATGGAAATTCATGCCACAAATGATTGCCTTGATTTACGTGCAAGAGGTGTCTCCAGTTTTTGGTTTGTCTCGTTTTACATTTCATAGAGTTCTTTGAGGGAAGTATAGAGTGTCTATACTCATTTTTCTCAAAATTTCAAAAGGAATCTAATGGTGACATTGGTTCTATGTAAAAGTGTTATGTATGAAAAATATTAGTCCATTTTTTCATGTATGAGACCCATAGTCTCATTATATGTGCAAAAAGGGGGTCTTTAAGCACTTGTTCAGAACATAATCAAGTTTATACTCATTTTTCTCATAATTTCGAGAGGAATTTAGTGCTAACCTTTGTTTCTAGCATTGAGCAGTAGACTTGAAGGGTGTCTTCAAAAACTTGGTATTTGTAAGTCCACTCATTGTAATTTTGGCATTTGAGCATTAAAGAGTGGTCTCGCTGATTGAAAAGGGACTCAGAGATGTATCCCAAGATGGGTGAACTCCGTTAACAAATTGTTTATGTGCCAATTGTTGATCTTATTTTACTTCATTTATGCATATTATTTCCATAAGTTATATTTATCATTTAATGAAGTTTATGGATAAGTTTTCACATGTTATTCCCAAATAGTTAATAACGATCTTCATTTCCTGAATCTGGTCAAATGTTTAGTGTCTTCTTATGAACTAACTAACATGTAAGTATTTTTGGGCTGAATTAGTATCAGAGTTTGTTGATATTTCGGATCAAGTTGGTATTAGAACTTGTTTGATATTTTCATATCAGTTGGTATCAGCGATGGTTTTGATGTGTATTTGCAAGTGAATGCTTACGAGTTCCAAAATCAAGCTTGGTAAAGGATCGTTTGAAGAGTGCATTCCTAAAATTGGTTCAAGGAGCTTCACTCCAAGAGGAAAGACGGATTCACCAAGGAGGTTAGGTTATTATGAATCTCAAGATGATTTCTTCGAGACATTTAATTTAATGAAGGCCATGGTGGAAGAAATGTACGAGGATCGTAAGAAAGTTGAGGGAGAAAGTACATCAATAAATACTGAAGCAGTTAAATAAGAAGGAGAAGGTGAAGAACCTCCAAAGCCTCATTTGTCCTAATCATCATCATCATCTTCTTCTTCTTCTTCTTTTGATGAAAGTGAACATTCTTCTCATAAGAGGAAAAAACATTCTAAGAAGTCTTCTCATTCTCATGATTTTCCTTTGTTAAAGCTAGATGTAAAGTTTGATTTTCCTACTCATGATGGAGAGTTGAATGTAGAGAACTTGGATAATTGGGTCAAACAGATTGAAGTGTATTGCAGGATACATAAAATCATAAAAGATACTTCAAAGATACAGTTGGTTACTCTTCGCCTAAGTGGAATGGCTTTCATATGGTAGGAGAGTCAGACACAAGTTGATCTTATTCAACATGGTAAAATCATCTCTTCCTGGATTGAATTTATTGTTGGACTAAGAAAATAATTTTATCCATTAGCTTATATGAAAACGTCAATGATAGTTTGGCAACACCTAAGACAAGGAAAATGGAAAAATGTTCAATCTTATACACGGGAATTTAAGAGGAAGGCATTGTCTTTGGGAATTCCATTACATAATACTGAGACTCTTATAAAGTATATTGGTGGTATGCACTCATATCTTCTCCATACTATATTAATTTTTAATCCTACTAATATTGATGAAGTATCAATACAATCTACACATATTGAAGCCATCAAAGGAAAACATGTTGTTAATCATGTGTCAGAAGGGCCACATGAATTCAAGGAGCAATCAAAGGGAAAAGGGAAGAGTAATAAGATAGCTACAGTGAAGAAGGATGAAGAGGAAAAACCTACATATTCTCATTATGAGAAGAAATGACATGATGAGAAGCATTGTTGGAAGTTGCATCTAGAATTGGAGTCGAAGTGGACTCAACATAAGAAGGGTAAAAAGAAGTACATGACCATAGTTTTGGATCTTGGATCAGATTCTGAGGATGAAACTAAGGTTACAATTATGGGCATCAAAGGTAAATCTTTTGTTGCAAGTTTCATTTCGCGTACTTCTTCTTCAAAGGATAATGTAATTCTTGATGGAAGGAAAAGAAATGACCTATTTCATTTACGATTTATCTCAAAGCACACTAACATTGATACACTTATTGATAGTGGATCACAAGTGAATCTTATTTCAGAGCAAGTTGTTCATAATTTTGGATTGGAAACTAGGCATCATCTGATACCATATCCATTGGGTTGGATTTTTTATAATGCTCAGGTATAGGTAACTAAGCAATCCAAGTTACAGTTTGTGATCACATCCAGTTTCATTGATGAGGTAGAGTTAGATGTGGTTCCACTTGACATTTGTGGGATGGTTTTGGGAAGTCCATACTTGTATGAAAAGAAGGCCATTTTCTATAGGGAATAGAACAAGTATCATGTTTTCAAGGATGGGACTGAGTTCATTGTGAAAGCTCATTATATGAAGACTAATTTGACAGTTGTCACTACAAGGCATGTGAAAATGATAGTTAATGCTAGTATCCATGATCCATATTTATAATCTACAGTTGAAAGTAAAATAGGTCCTTTGGTTGATGTTTTTCCTGTTAAGAAGGGAAAATATGTTGATGGTTCATTCTCTTTTGCATCTGTATATTCATTGTTTTTTTCAGTTTATTACAAATCAATGGAGTATGGTCAGTAGCTGCAACAATGGATGGCAGATTTTGTGAATTTAAGGGAATGGTTAACTTGGTAAGCAATGTTGTTTAAGTCTTCATTATTATTGTGATGATTCAGGTGCTCGTTATCCAAGCAGGATGGATGGATGATACTCAACAAGTGATTCTATGGTATCCTAACTTTATTTCTAAATCATCCATACTTTTGGAGGTCCAAAATTTCTTCAGTGGGGAGGTGTGATCCAGGAGGATCTGAAATGCTCAAAGAGATCCAAGAGGATTCAATAATGCTCAAAAATTGATCTTCTCAAATGATTTTTAAAATGACTTCATTGTGTATAGCTATACAAGATCTTTCCAATGCAATTTGAACAGACTCAAACTAAGTTCGTATGAGAAAGTTATGGTTGTTTGAAGTTTTCAAGAAAACAGGGAAAAAGTCAAAGCAGGGGTGCCACATGGCAGGCCCATGAGCTTCCATGTGGTATGTTTGTACAAGTCATACAACTGACAAGATGACATCATGTTGACGTCAAGGAGATGACGTGGCAACACGAGAGGCTGCCATGTGTCACTCATTTTTTGCAATTTCAGGCACTCATGTGGACCAATAAAAATGTGCCACATGTCGTATGTACGGATGATGTGGCATCTTTACAATGACGTGGTAGGTGTAAGATGATGTGATGTTGATGAAGGAAATAGGTGGACCAACCAAAGAGTGCCATGTGGTACTCTTTGATTGGCCAATAATGGCTAAGGGAGAATCAAAATGGTTGAGTTGAATGGGAATCAAACCCATGAACTATGGGGGAATATTCCCAGAATATTACAACGACTAAGAAAGATTCCCCTACCAATGCACCACACATATTTCTTGTTATAACAAATATAGAATAGTATATTTATGTTTAAACAAATGTGACTGGGTATATAGGGGGGCAGTTAGGCCAATTATCCCTATATAAACCAGTGCTCAGACCCCTGTATGAACATGGTAATGTGTTCCAAGTTGTGACATGGAAATTCATTCCACATATGATTGCCTCGATTTTCATGCAAGAGGTGTTCCTAGTTTTGGTTTTGTCTTGTTTTGTGTGTCATAGAGTTCCTTGAGGGACATATAGAGTGTTTATACTCATTTTTCTCAAAATTTTGAGAGGAGTCTGATGGTGATGTTGGTTATGTGTAAAAGTGATATGTATGACAATTATTAGTCCAGTTTGTCATGTATGAGACCCATAGTCTCATTATACATGCAAAAAGGGGGTCTTTAAGAAACTATTCATAACATAGTCAAGTTTATACTCATTCTTCTCAAAATTTCAAGAGCAATTCAGGGGTAACCTTTATTTCTAGAATTGAGCAGCAGACATGAAGGGTGTCTTCAAAAACTTTGTATTTTTAAGTCCATTCATTGTAATTTTGGAATTTGAGCATTAAAGAGCAGTCTCATTGATTGAAAACGGACCCGGAGACGTATCCCAATATGGGTGAACTCTGTTAACAAATTGTTTATGTGTCAGTTGTTGATATTTTTTCTTCATTTCCGCATATTATTTCCACTAGTTATATTTATCGGTTAATGAATTTTATGAATAAGCAATCGTTTTCACATGTTATTTGCAAATAGTCAATAACGATATTCATTTCCTGAATGTGGTTGGATGTTTAGTGTTTGCTTATGAACTAAGTGACATCTAAGGATTTTCAGGATGAATTGGTATTAGATTTTGTTGATATTTTGGATCAAGTTGGTATCAATAATCGTTTGATATTTTCATATCACATATATTTCTCGATTTTTCCTATTGGGGGTCTCATTGGACCTCGTTCTCGATTCTCTATCATTTACAATGTGGTGCATCCTTCGAAACTCCCCAAAAATGGCGTAAAATGGGATTCTACCCGCACCAGCACATTTCACTTCATTAA